>NW_026466690.1:0-12252 GCF_026875155.1 Cherax quadricarinatus
GTTTAACGGGAACCCGGGCGGATTTTTCGTTAGCCCCGGCTCTTTCTTGCCCTGTAGGGCCCCAACGAAAGGGTATGAATTTTCGCAAAATCTTTCAACTTAACAAAAAAAATTATTTCACTTGTTGTTTAAAAGTTTTATTAAATTACTTAACCAAATTTTAAAAAAAAATTTTTAAAAAAGTTGGGGTTGGGGGTAAAATAAAGGGTTCGGGGAAATAAAAAACTTGAAGTTTTTAATTTTTTCCCCTTTTGATCCCCAAAATAAAATTTTAAATAAATTAATAAAAAAAATATATTTTTAAATTAAAAAAAAATTGGAAAGGACTTTTAAAAAAAAGTTCTTCCCCAAAAGGACAAGTTTTTAAAATTTTTCGCCACCCGAACCAACCAAAAAATTTTTTTTTTTATATTAAATTATTTAAAAAAATTTTTAAAATATTTTTTTTATAAAAAAATTTGTCTTTATAATAACTTGGGGTGTTTTCAAAATTTTTGAGAAAAAATAAATTTTTTCTTCCTTAAAAAAAAATTTTTTTTAAAAAAAGGGAAAAAAAGGGTTTTTTAAAAATTTCCGCCCGTTTTTATCGCCCAACAACCCCAAAAACCTTAAAAAAAATTTTATTATAGATAAAAAATAAAAAAAAAAATTAAAAAAAATAAAAAAAAAATTTTTTATTTTTCCCGGGTAGGGGGTGGGGTGGGCCCCAAAAAAAAAAAAATTTTTTTTTTAAATTTTATAAAAAAAAGGGGAATTTTACTCCCCCTTTCCCCCGGCATTTTATGAGACAGACAAGAAAAATTTCCTTTCCATAAATAATAAAAAATAAAAAAAAAATTAAAAAAAATAAAAAAAATTTATAAAATCTTTTTATTTTATTGTAAAAAGATTCATGTTTTGTTTTTTAAAAAAAAAGACCCCGTCCTAAAAATTTTTTATATAAATAATATATTAAAAAAAAAAAAAAATTTCAAAATTAAATAATTTTAAAAAAACTTTTATTTTCCTTTTATTTTTTGGTTTTTTCGAATGTAGGGCCCCTTTATAAAAATTAATATAAATAAAAATATATTTAAAAAAAAATAAAAAAAAATTAATTTTAAAAAAATTTTAAATTTTTTTTAATAGGTGGGGTTGTGGGTGGTCCCCTTTATTTTATTGTTTTTAAATATTATTTTTGTTGGGGTTTTTGGTTGGTGTGGGGGTTGTGTGTGTTTGTGTTGTGGGTGTGTGTGTGTGTGTGGTTGTGGTGTCGTGCCGAATAGGCAAACTTGCGATCTTGGCTTAAATAGAAAACGCCATCTTCCATATAGAAAACGAAAATTTGTGTATGCAATAATTTCCCAAAATCATTCTGAACCTAACGAAAAAAAATTTTAAAAATTTGTGTTTGTTTATATTAAAAAACGTAAACAAATTTTAAAAATATTTTTAGTTGGTTAGGCAAAAAAATAATTTGCTCTTGTTAAAACAAGGTTGGGTAATTTTTCTAAGTTTTCTTTTGGGAAAAATTAAAAAAAATTTACTTAACATTAGGAAAAAATATATTCTTTAAACATAAAGAAAAAAATTTTGAAAAGGATTTTAATTTTTAAAATGGGTTCTTGCTAAGACCATTTTTACTATTGGGCACGACATATAAAATTAATTTTAAATAATAAAAATATAATATATATATATATAAAAATATATATAAATTTTTTAATTTATATATTATATTTTATATGCAAAACAGCACGGGGGATAAAAGATAGTTCTAGGCCTTTCTGTTGCAATGAACACATCATCAGAGCTGTAACTTTGCAGAAAAAGGAGAATGCCCAAAGCAAATACAACTCAAGAGACGTCTTCACCAAGTGATTTTTTTGGGTTATCCTGGGTTCTCAAAACACTATGCTGTTTATGTATTAATTCTATGTAACTGTATTTGTTATACCTGAATAAACTTACTTATTTTTGTGGGGGAAGGTAGAGAAGGGAAAGGAAATCCCCCCAGGCATACCAAAACCCAACCAGAATGTTAAATATTATGGAAAATAACTAAAAAAAAACTATAAAGCAGAAACGACAGGGGTAAGCTTGCCAATAACAATAAATTAAAAAGAAAACAAATAGCCATCTTCACTTTAAGGACGTTATTAGTAGAAATTCAAGGGGTTTACTAGAAATTTACAGTAAATCAACCTTTGAAATCACTTTATGAAATTCTGTGTAGTCTGCTTTTACATCAAAAAATGGGTTTTCCACATTTTTTCTGCCATTTTTGTGAAAATTGGTGCACCCCCTTTGTGCGATATCCAAGAATTACTACAAGCAGTTTTAAATGGGAAGTTTTTTGGTATGCCAAAATGAGATCAATCTGTGACAAAAATCACATTCGAAAAAAAAGAGGAAAAATCAAACACCTTCATAAAAAACCTGGAAGCATTCTATAACAGAGGGGAAAATAAAAGTCTGGCTGGAGGGGGCCCCGGGGGGGTAGTCAAAACTGTAAGGCTGGAGGTGCTGCCCTGGTAGTCATTAATGTGGGGTGGAAGTGCTGTCCTGGTAACAGTTTTGGGTGAAGCGGAGGGCGCCTGGGGGGCATAACTGGGGGGCCGAAGTGCTGTCCTGGTAACAAAAATGGTGAGGCGGAGGTGCGTCCGGGAACATAAATGTACCATGAGGGAATGCTATAAATGGCCTCCAGGGACAGGAGCGAAGGGGGGGGAAACAAGTGAGTCAAGGAAAAAAAAAACCCAAAATTTTTACAAACAGTAATACCACAGGAAAGAAAACAAGGGGACTCCCAGCAAATAAGGATATATTACCGAAAAACTGTGAAGCTCCATTGTTATACTAGTAGGAAAGGAATAAGACAGAAAAACTGCACCAACAGGAATACATCACAAAAACCCAAGCAAAGGGAAACCAACCGTGCCATACTATGCACTTGGTCCTGCAGGCATGGGAAATTGGAAAAATAGGTGGGACTGCAACTTTGACCACCCAAAAAAGCCGTGCCCCATATGACAACAGAAAAAATGCAAACTCCCTTCCTGCAAGTTTTTTTTCACCCCTGAAATGGCCCTCTTAAGTACAGGAAAACTGGCAATAACTTAAAATTGCCGGGCACACCATCAAAGGGGAAAAAAGATCAAAACATCCGGCCATGGGAAACCGGGGTACCACCCCTCAGAAGAAAAAAAAACTGGCAGGAAATGCAGAAATTTTTACGCCAAATCCAGTCATTTCTGGAGTGGAACCACAGTCGATGGCCCCCCACTCCAAACCAAAAGAACAGATACACCGGAAAAAAGCCCCCCCCCCCCTACCACCCAACCACCATCCAAACATTTCTTTTTGAAAATATACGGGGTCCAAACCAGCAACGAACAACAAAATCCCTTTTCATCCGGGGACTGCTTGCGGGGCAAATGCAATTTTCACGGCTTTCACAAGACCCACATAAAGGAACACTTGAAAAACGAAATATGACCCAGGTTACAACCATACGATGCGACAGTGAAAAAGCAAAGAGGGGGGGGGGGGTTGGCCTGTATATCGCATCACTTTTTTTCACAAATGCTTAATGCCCCAATGATGTAGGGGAAGTTTTAGCAGTAAAGACGAAAACCAAAACCTAGCATTGTGGAGTCAAAAGCCTCCGGATGCAACGTCCTACAATTCCAGGAACAGCTGTTAAAAATTTGACCACGTCTGGAAAATCTTCTAACATCGTAAATTTTTTTAAAACCTTGAAATTTTAATTTTTTAAAGGGCATTCGGCAGGTAAAAAAATTCTCACTTTTGGGAGACCACACATTTTTGGGTCTGAGGTGTTACCCCTAGCTTTGTTTTATACAATTTTTACTTAGCGCCAGAAAGGAGTTTCCACAAACCCTTTAGGATACTTCAGTTTCAGGGAAATGTTAAATATTTTCCAAAATTTCTTCATCTAAGAACTCCAGACGCACATTTAAAGTCTCAAAAAACATAGTAAAAAATACACTCGAGTTAAGAAATGAAATTTTTGGATATCAGACGGGGAGGGAAGGAGTAAGGGAATGAATGTGTTCCAAAATTTTGAAATGGAGTTGTTGGGGATGAAAAAGAAAGGCGGGTAAACCCATAGAATGTAAAGGAAAATAGGTGGTTTGGGCCCGGGGCATCTGGGAGACAAATAACGTTTCTATGGAAGCAAAGACGGAACTGATAAGACATATTATGGGTGTCAAACAGGGGTTCTGAAATGTTGCATCGAAGGGAAAATGAGGCGGGGAGATGTCGTGCTAATGGCAATATGTATGAAAAATTAGCATTTTACCATAGCAGGTTACATTTTTTTACCAGTACACACAAAAACCTACAGGTTCCCAGTACACTAAAATAATTACTGGTTACCATACACTACAAAAACCCACATGTTACCAGTACACTAAAAAAATCTACACTTTACCAGTACCACAAAATCTACAGTTTTACCAGACACAGGGTAACATCCTATTAAAGATAACTACATTTTAATACACTGTAATAAAAGATAATAAAAAGATAAAAATATATAGAAAATTAAAAGAACATACAAAGACCCAGCTGTCTAATTATATAACTATCAAAAAATAATATAAATTTATTAAAACTTTACTCCAAGGTAAAAAATTTTCAAATTTTAGGGAAAAATTTTAGGGGAAAAGTTAGGGGAAAAATTTAAATCGGGGCCCCAATTCTACAAGTTTATTTTATTTTAGACGAATTAAAAACTTAGAGAAAATTTACGACGCACTCACACTACATTGTAAACTTAATAACGCTGCATAACAAATTATTATTATTATTAATTTTTATATAATTAAGCATAAACCCCCTAATGGTCACACAGCGGGGCGCAATAACTTAAAAACTGGATAACTAACACTGGTAACAAAAACAACACGGGTAACAGACCTGGAAAGTCAAAACACTGGTAACAGAACTGGATAATCAATAACAACACTGGATAACTAGACATTGGAAGTCAAAACACTGGATAACAGCACTGATAGATCAAAACAACACGGATAAATAGACATTGGTAGACCAAAATAAAAAAGGTAGATAAAACCTAACACCTTGAACAAAAAAACACTGGATAACTGACATGGATAGACCCAAAAACACTAAAAACTAAACTGGATAGATCAATAAACGGATAACTAACACTGGATAACAATAACAACACTGGATAATAACTTGGTAGATCAATAAAACTGGATAACTAGACAGGGTAATCAATAAAAAACTGGATAAATAGACATTTATAGATCAAAAAATAAAACAACACCAAAAAAAAAAAAATTTTAAAAGACAGGATAGATCATAAAACCCCTGGAAACAAAACTGGGTAGATCTAACACTGGGTAAATAGACATGATAGACAATAAAAAACTGATAACTAGACATTTTATAGATCAATAACACTGATAACAGACACGGATAGTCAATAACCGGATAATAACACGGATAATTAAAAACCCAAAAACAGGGGAAATATAAAAATAACCTGATAGATCAATAAACTGGTAACTAACACTGGGTAGATCAATAACACTGGGTAACTAACACTGGATGATAATAACACAATAACTAGAACTGGATAGATCAATAACACTGATAACTGACACTGGATAGATCAAAACATGGATAACGACACTGGAAGATCAATAACGCAGATAACTAGACCGGATAATCAATAACACTGGAAACAGAACTGGATTTGATCAATAACACTGGAAAAATAACACTGGGTAGTCAAAAACACAATAACTAGACACTGGATAGATCAAAACACCGGATAACTAGACACTGGATAGATCAATAACACGGGTAACTGACACCAAAACCAAAAACACAGATAACTAACACTGGATAGATCAATAAAACGGATAACAGACCTGGATAGAAAATAACAAACTGGATAACAAAACCACAGCACAATTTAAAAAACACACTGCTTGTAGCACTGGCATACGATACAAAACTGCGACGCATCACACGTGTTGTTTGTGTTGTTTAAGTGAGACAAACACATGTACAAGCACGGTGCTTTCTACATGTGTGGCATCACAAGACAAACGCACTGATACAACCGGGGTACTGGCCTACCAGTGGGTGTGTTGTGTTGGGGTGTGTGTTCAAGGAGATACAAACACACAGACCACGTACAAGCCACTGCACGTGTCTGCACGTGTCAACGTGAACACAAACACCACACACACATAAAAAGCACTCTGACTCTGTCTACACTGTGTGTGTGTCAACATGGACAAAGACACACTGATACATGCACTGCGTGTCTACACTGTGTTCAGCAGTGAGACAGACACACGCTGACAGTGTCTTACCTGAACATTTAGCAATACTACATGTCTCTCTCTACTATGGGAAAACGGCGGCACGGGGGTCCCAAACTCCTTGACGGGCGGAGCTGTGTGGAGTGGGGAGTGGTGTGGGGATAGGGGTAGGGGGGGGCCGCCCCTTGGGATAGGGGTAGGGGGACCGCCCCTCCCACATATCATCAAAAAGCTCCAGCAAATTTTCATCAAAAACCCTACTGAATAAGAAGGCTTTCTTTAATAATCTTCATCAGCGAAAAGCACCTAAAACAACACTCAAAGAAAAAACAAAAGCAAACCCAAAAAAAACATTCGAGTACCCACAATACCGAAAAGCACGCACACACCAAAACAACTATATGCCCACAAGCACTTAAGAAACACACCTACAAGAATACAAAACAAGCACATTATGCCTACAAGCACCACAAGAAACATACTGCACCCAAGTATTCACATAACACTCACAAAAACAAACTACACCCCCAATTTCCCCAATAAGCCTCACAAAAAAAAACTAGCCCCAAGAAACCAAATAAGAAAAAGAAAAAAATAGACCCAATATCCACCTAAGCACCCCAAAAAAAAAAACCCAAACTAGCACACCCAAGTATCCAAATAAGCACACACAAGAAACAAACCCAGCACCCAAGTAACCAAAATAAGCACACACAAGAAACAAACACACCCAAGTATCCCAATTTAAACACACACAAAAAAAAAACTACACCCAAGTATCCCCCATAAGCCCACAAAAACAAAATAGCACCCAAAATCCACAAAAAAGCACCCCAAAAACAAACTACACCCAAAATATCCACAATAAGCCCACAAAAACAAACTAGCCCCAAATATCCACAAAAGCCTCACAAGAAAAAAACTAGCACCCAAAATCCCAAAAGCACCAAACAAAAACAAAATAGCACCCAAATACCACAATAACACACACAAAAACAAAAATACAACCCCAAATATCCACCATAAGCACACACAAGAAACAAAATAGCACCCAAGTATCCACAAAAAGCACCACAAGAACTACAAGGGCTCGTAAAATATTCCTAACACCCCAAACTAGAATACATTATCCATACAAGCACAAAAACCCAAAACAAGCACAACCAACCCACAAACTACACAACACAAACACCCCAAAAAAAGCACACACCAAACCCCAAACATACCAAATACAAACCCCAAAACAAACAAACCCCCCAAACCCCCAAAAATACACAATACAAACCCCAAAACAAGCACAAACCAAAAACCCCAAAAATACACAAAAAAACACCCAAAAAAAGCACACACCCCAAACCCACAAACATACACAAGTAAAACACCCAAAACAACACCACCAACCCCCAAACATACTCAAATACAAACCCCCAAAACAAGCACAAACCCCCAAACCCCCAAACATACACAAGTACAAACACCCAAAAACAAGCACACACAAACCCACAAACAACACAACACCATCAAGTTCCAAAAGCACAAGAACACCTACAACAAGAATTCAAAGCATGTAAGAACAAATACCAACACTCAGACATTCACAAAGGGATACCCTTTCTACAAGCACAAAAGGCATTAAAGCACCACAGACACAAACACCAACAACATTCAAAAAAGGGGTATAGGCATCCAACAAAATAAGTCTGCAAAACAAACATACAAAAAACGCCAACAAACACCAAATTTTAAAAACCCAAATTTAACTTCAATAAAAGAAACATCAACGCGATCAAATAAATCATGTCCCCTTAACCAAACATGCGAAAAGATAGTTGAATAAGAAAATCTGAAACCCATGTAGTTGAAATAAAGAATGTGAACCAGTTTTTGTTTAATAAGAGAATCTGAAAAATATACTAGTTGAATAAGATGAATTAACCTATGTCTAACTAAGGTTAATTCTGTGTCACATCCCCTAAGGAAAAACAAAAAATTCACTAAAAGAGCCACTTCTATACTAGCGCAGCGAAGACTCAGAACCTCAAGGGGCTAGACATAGAATATACGAACTCGAGCTCCATAAATCATAAATCCAGGGAGACGAGGCTAAAACCCCAATGAAACGAAATAAATGCAAAAAAACTTTTTTCTCGTATGCAAAAACCAAAGCAAAAACCCATCCAGTACGGGGCCCCTTTAAACAACAATTAGAAAATTAACTGACTCATCAAAGAATGAAGAAACTGAAGTCTCCATATGTCCTTTTTTATTCACTGTACCGTTTAAACAAGTTTAGTTGACAATCCCCAATGAATTCTTTAGAACCGACTCAAAACTTTTCCAAAACACCAAACATTTGACTAAACCTACCCCATTAACTTCGAAAAGTGATTTACATCATGCCCATGCCTGTCCCCAGGCCCCAACCGTGGGAAATACATGTTCATCAAGAAATCAAGAAACCCCATCACGTCCTAAATATTTTATGGGGGCGGGAGCGTGCACAGAATCACCCCCCAGCCTTAAAATTTTTAAAAAATAATTAGCCCCACCCCCCAAAGGGACGTAAAGCATTAGCAAAGAACATAAACCAATAACATAAAGCCCCCATTCAAAAAAAACTTTTAAAGAACTTTTAAAAACTAGTTGTAACCAATGCATTCGCAATAATTGCATAACCCGGGCAGCCTGGTTTTTAGCTGCACTGCAAGACGAAAAAATAAGGTTTGCGACACAACTTGTGAAAATCTTCAAAAAGGCGACCATGAGAATAAGCACGAAAGCGTGCAAAAGGAACAATGGGAAAAAGGGGCAAATGGATTTTTTAAATTTCTAATCAAGAAGTCAAAAAAGTAATAGAAACAGGTTTTAAAACAAGTCGAAGCTGCCACAGTGAAAAGCTCTGGTTCCCAAGCGCGTACTCACCCCCCCCCTCCCTATCCATGGGCCTCACCATTCCGACATAACAAAGACACAGAAATGTATCACCCTTTGCAGACAAAAATAACATTTTTCATAAGAGTGGCATCCGAGGAACTCAAATCTCCAAGTGATATAAATCAAATCTTTCCATTGGAGGACAGAAAACAATTGTTCGGAAACAAATTTCTTACTCCGTAATGGAAAAGTTGAGGAAATAAAAACTGTATTGTCTCTTTTTAACCAACAAGTATCTCTTGACTCTTTTGTACCCCTATTATGAATAAAAAAACCTATTAAAAAAAAAAAAATGAAAAGATTGGGGTGGGGGTTGGAAATCAAAAGGCTTCAGGGAAAAAATCCAATATTCTTCCTTAACCTTTTTATTACTTCTCCGAGGGTAGGGGGTTCCCCAATTTCAGAAAGGGTATAAAACTAACTCAACCACATAAAGGCTAAAAACAAACGGGGCTTGGAGTGTAAAGTCAGAAGGTCTCACTTTTAAGGGAAAAAAATTTCGGGGAAGCGAGGAAAATGAAGGTGGAAATAAACCTTCAAAACAAGAGATACCAAACCAGGAAACCCCCAGCGCTTTTTCTCTAGGGTGGAATTTGCTGTTTATCAATAGCCTTTTTCAAAAGGGAGGCAAAGGGGAGACCTTAGAGAATTTTCGAAACCTCACTGCACACAGAAAATTCAGTCAAACACCTAAAATTACTGAAAACTTTTCAAATCCCTCGACTTAAAAAAATTAAAAAATTCACGAATTGGCTCAAATCACACACGGCACAACCTACTAACCGGGGGGGCTTGGCAGAAAAGGTACAACATAACCCTGCGAAAAACAAAAGCTGTTATGAGACCTGAAAAACCAAAAAATTTTAAGGGGCCCAAGATTCAAACAGCCTCTCTTTATTCATAAAGTGATATTACCATAGAACCCTTGCCGTCTTTAAGAGGCAACTTGAGAGGTTCCTTAGGTCAATTCTGATCATCCGGGCTTGTATGGTGAGGCCAGCAGTAACAACCTGGTTGATTAGGACTCAATTCATCAGGACACCTGATCTGGGACCGGTGCTGACCCCCTAAAACATCCGTCAGGTGTCCTCCAGGTAAGCTGGAGTATACCAACAAGAATTATATTGACTCCTGGAATAAGTAGGAGTATACCTCCCAGAAATGTTTACAGTGGGCAAATATACTGGTGTAACGCCATGCACAATCCACCACTTACTGCTTGCCAACTCTCAAATTACTCTTAGTAGTTGTATAATTTGAGAGGTAATTTCCCTTATCCTTTCTTCGTAGGACAATCCCCTTAGCTCTGGGACTAGTCTTGTTGCAAACCTTTGCACTTTCTCTAATTTCTTGACGTGCTTGACCAGGTGTGGATTCCAAACCGGTGTGTGTACTCACTTAATTGTGGTTGCAGGGGTCGAGACTTCAGTTCCTGACCCCACCTCTTCACTGATCGCTACTAGGTCCTCTCTCTGCTTCCTGAGCTTTGTCATACCTCGTCTTAAAGCTATGTATGGTTCCTGCCTCCACTACATCACTTGCTAGGGTATTCCACTTCCTGACGACTCTATGACTGAAGAAATACTTCCTAACATCCCTGTGACTCGTCTGAGTCTTCAGCTTCCAATTGTGACCCCTTGTTTCTGTACCCCCTCTCTGGAACATCCTGTCTCTGTCCACCTTATCTATCCCATGCAGTATTTTGTATGTCGTTATCATGTCTCCCCTGACTCTCCTGTCTTCCAGTGTCGTCAGTCCAATTTCCCTCAACCTTTCTTCGTAGGACATTCCCCTGAGCTCCGGAACTAGCATTGTTGCAAACCTTTGTACTTTCTCTAATTTCTTGACGTGCTTGACCAGGTTTGGGTTCCAAACTGGTGCTGCATACTTCAGTATGGGCCTGATGTACACAGTGTACAGTGTTTTGAACGATTCCTTACTAAGATATCGGAACGCTGTTCTCAGGTTTGCCAGGCGCTCATATGCTGCAGCAGTTATCTGATTGATGTGTGCCTCCGGAGACTTGCTCGATGTTATGCTCACCCCGAGGTCTTTCTCCTTGAGTGAGGTTTGCATTCTTTGTCCACCTAGCCTATACTCTGTCTGCAGTCTTCTTTGCCTTTCCCCAATCTTCATGACTCTGCATTTGGCAGGGTTGAATTCGAGAAGCCAGTTGCTGGACCACGTGTCCAGCCTGTCCAGGTCTCTCTATAGTCCTGCCTGATCCTCATCTGATTTAATTCTTCTCATTAATTCACATCACCTGCGAACAGGGACACTTCAGAGTCTATCCCTTCCATCATGTCATTCACATACTTCAAAAATAGCACTGGTCCTAGGACTGACCCCTGTAGGACCCCGCTCATCACAGGCGCCCACTGTGATACCGTATCACGTACCATGACTCGTTGTTGCCTCCCTGTCAGGTATTCTCTCATCCATTGCAGTGCCCTTCCTGTTATACACGCCTGATCCTCCAGCTTCTGCACTAATCTCCTGTGAGGAACTGTGTCGAAGGCCTTTCTGCAGTCTAGGAAAATGCAATCAACCCACCCTTCTCTTGTGTCTTACTTCTGTTACCTTGTCATAGAACTCTAAAAGGTTTGTGACACAGAATTTTCGTTCCAGGAATCCGTGCTGGTTGTCGTTTATAATCTTGTTCCGTTTCATGTCCTCCACCACTCTCCTCCTGATAATCTTCTCCATGATTTTGCGTACTATACTCGTCAGAGACACTGGTCTGTAGTTTAGTGCCTCGTTTCTATCTCCTTTCTGAAAAATGGGGACTACATTTGCCGTCTTCCATACCTCATGTAGTTGCCCAGTTTTAAGGGATGTATTGAAGATTGTGGTAAGTGGCACGCACAGCTTCTCTGCTCCTTCTCTAAAGACCTACTGGGAGATGTTTTTGTGTGTGGTGTGTGGTGTGTGTTATATCTCAGTTGTGGTGGCAAGGGTCGTTCACAGCTCCTGGGGCCCCCCCTCTTAATGGCCGCTACGCCTCTTA
>NW_026466691.1:0-13531 GCF_026875155.1 Cherax quadricarinatus
TAAAAAGCAAAATTTTGGGGTTTTTTCGAGGGGGGTAGGGGGCATGGGGAGGAGTTTGGTGGATAATGTAGAAGGCTAAAGATTTGTGGGATTTTGTATTTGGCAGATGCAACAGGAGAGCAGGAGGGTTAATTCAGAAATGGTAATGGACAGAGCTTTGAGTAGGCTCGGAGTCTATGGGCCGGGGACGTAACCTTGCATCAAGGGTTGTGTGGTTAAATACGCTGATTTATAGTAAGGTTGTGGGGAGTGGCGGAAATTTATCCCTTACGAAGTCAGGATATTATGGAATTACAAGAAGAGTATTAAGGTATGTGTGGGGTTTTGGGAGGGCGTGGTGGGCAAAGAATGTGGTAATGACTGCGGTAAGACAGGGAGGATTGGATTGATGGCATTAGGGTCAAGGGTGAAGGCGCTCTATGTGAAGCAGAGGTATATTCTGGGGCAGCGGGGGAAAGGGGTCTTCGGGTGGGGGAGGTGATGGGGGATATCCGCAAATGGTGGGGTGGCAGGGACTTAGTGGAGTGTGAAGATATGTTGAGGTTTATGTTAAAGGTTCGCAATGTTAAAAAACTCAAGGTAAAACGGTTGGTGGGTGTGGGCCGTCGTCAGGAATCAATGTAGGGGATGGCAGTGTATCCCACATATGATTGGAGAGTGATATGGGTGGAATTTAGTAAACTAAGAATACAGGCAAGAGCGAGAGAATTAGTATATAGATTTCTTATGGGGACGTTAGCATCGAAAGAGGTGCTAAGACGAATGGGTTTTGTGAGAGAGGCGTCATGCTTTCCATGTAGTATATTTTTGTTCTGCTTTGGAGGTGGTAAGATTGTGGTTGAAGAGTGTTTTCCTTTTATTGGGGGGGGGTCAGATATCACCCCTTAGGGCTTTAATATTAGATATGGGAGGGATGCCCAACGAGGTGGGGAGGGCTATCAGATACGTAATAGTTGATTGCTTGTATGTCTCTTGGGGGATGAGGGAGGTGGAGGGAAACATTAGGATAAAAGCATTGGCTGCGTGTTTTTATAGGACAGCGTGTAGGAACAAACAATTATGTGGGGGAAGGTGGGTAACTAGTTTTCCTGAGGGATATCGTGGACTTACTGTTGTACGTCTACTCCGCTTGGTGACGGGGTGAGAGACAAGGGGTTGGTCTCTTCCGTGGTGTGTCCTCTTGGAGTCATTGGATGCCTGATGAGGAAGGTTGACTGGTTTGCAAGGTGTTTGATGTGGGTAAAGTTTATTTGCAGGGAGCCGTCGGGGGCTCCGGGGTATGTAGACCTTATGAATTTTGTAAAACCACAGAATTAAAAGTTGTATGTGATTTTCTGTTTTTTCTTTTATTGTTATAAGAACCATTTTATATATGGGGTTTATATTCATATGTATATTTGAGGAAATGTTTTATATATTCGAATCTGATGATAGCTTTATCCTTGTCATACGTCTTTTTTTTTATCGTATTGAAGGGGTAATTATGAATTTACGAGAATATGAAAGTATTTTATGGGGTTTATTTACCCTTCAATTTGTATGGGGGGTCTATTATTATTGATTTTAAATTCGGAAAACATTAACTTTTTTGGTGTTGTAGGTGGTTTTGTGGTAGGTTTTTTTGTGTGTGGTTTGTTTGTTTGGTATGTTCTATATTGGAGAATATTTTTTTGGTTTTTTTGGTGTAGTATTTAGCTTTTTATTTTTGTATAATCCAGTTTGTTCTGTACGAACAATATGCACATAACGTATGGTGTATAGCAGGGTTTTAATATATACATTTTTTATTTTTGATTGTAGGATTATTCTACTTGTTTTATATGACTCCGACTTTTGTTTGGAGTCTTTAGGTTTTTTTTTTTCAAAAATTGGTTGGGTTTTTTAGTGAATTTTTTTATTCAATGTTTTAAAATGTTTTTGTGTGTCCGGGGACATTGTCTGCCACTCGTTATTGGAGTTATATATTTAGTTTATTTAGGATAAGCTTTTTTGCGTTTTTTTTCGTGTTTAACCAGTTGTTCTGTATGAAACATGTACAGGTTGGGGTTGTGTGTTTTGCCCTGCCTGCCGTGACATACAATGGTCGTGTTTTTTCGTGTGGTCGCCTGCTAGCTAGTGCCGTACTAGGGTGGGGTTCATGGTGTGGTGGACCTGCCCAAGTGTGCCCGTACATGGGGGGGTGTTTTTGTGGGGGACCCGCCTAGTATGCCCGTGCTAGGGTGGTTTTTTGTTTGTTGTGGACCTGCCAAGCTAGTGCCCGACAATGGTGGGTGTTTGGTTTTTTGTGGTGGGACTGCCCAGTATCCCCGTAGAAAGGTTCGGTTTTGTTGTGTTTTTGTTTTGGGCCGCCAAGTGGTTGCCGTGCAAGAGGGGTGTTGTTGAGTGCATTGTGGACTCCTGCTGTGCCATTACAAAAGGGGTGTTGGATGTTTTTGGGCCCGCCCCAGCTAGTTTGGGGCTAAAAGGGTGGGTATACTGAGCATTTTTTTGAACTGCCTTTGAGTGCCGTACAGGGTGGCTTTTGTGTGTGTGGACCCGCCGTTAGGATGTACAAGGGGGGTGTTTGTGTGTGGTGGGCCCGCCTAGTATTTCAATTAAAGGGGGGGAGTTGTTGTGTTGGTGGAAAAACCTAGCTGGAGAAGACAAGGGGGGGATTTGTTGTGTGTTTTGGACCTGCCTTTGGGAGTGCCCGTACAAGGGGGGTGTTTTTGGTGTGTTGGTCCTTTAGGCTAAAGTTTGGGGGGTTTTTACCAAGTGTTTTGGGTGTTTTTGTGGTGGTTGGGCCTTCCTTGCATAAAGGGGGGGTTTTATTACCCCCCAAGGGGTTTTGGGGGTGTGTTGTTTTGGGGTGGGTTTGGGGGAAAAGTTTAAAAGATAGCAGTAGCTAGGGAGTGTTTTAAAACAAAATTTTTCATTCGGCTACTTGTTGGGTAGGGTAAGTCCGTTCCCGCTTTTCCCCTTTCCCCCCCTTTTTTCCCCCCTCCCCAAAAAGTGATATTTTTGGTTTGCTGGCTGTTTTGTTAATTTGGGGGTCGTCTATCCCCGGCTATCCCTTCCCCCCCCTCTCCCCTTCCCGAAAGGTACGTGTGGGGCCCCTGTCAAACAGTAAATCCCCCTCGATCCCCAGCTCCCAACACTACTTTAATTTCACGCCTGATAAAATTTTTTTTTGGACTTATTGGTTGAAAGTTTTCCACTTTTGACCAAAAATTTAACTTACCCCCTTTCCGTCTTTGTTTGGGCAAAAATTTTTTAATAACACCGCATCTTTTAGGTATTATCCCTATCATGGAGAGTGATTTCTTAAGCAGTGGGTTTTTCTGTCTCCTTTACAGCTTGGAATGACAGAGAGGGTACCTGCCCAAACCAATGAGAAAAAAAAGGGAGGGCCCTAAACTCCTGAGCGCCCCCAGTTTAATTACTTACCTGTTATGTAACCAACACAGGACCAAACCCCCTCATCACTCTTGGGGAAAAACGACCCGGGGGGGGTTTGGCCCCCCCAAACCCCCTGAACCCCCCCACTCAGAAAAGGGCTATTTTTCAACAAAAAGCAGTGTCCCCCAACCCCTACACCCCATTACCACGATTACCTATATTAGCGTTGATTTAAAATTTGAAATTTTTTCATTTCATTTTTTTTTTTTCCCTTTCAGTTGGATACCCATTCATGTTTTATTGTTTTACTTTTTCCCTTTTTCTAAATGGGAAAGTGTTTTCTTTTTTATTATTTTCTTTTTCTTTTTAAATTTAATTTTTTTCCTTAGGAGGAGCCAGCCTTGGAAATTTACGTTGAAGTTTTTAAAGGGGCTGAGTAAGCCTTCACAAGTGGCGACCTTGCCAGGATCAACTGGGACTGAATCAAAAATTCCCCTCCATCTGGGAATCAAACCTTTGGGAACTTAAAACACCGCTTTAAACAAAGACGGTTACCCCCAGCCATGATAACCCTTCCCCTAGGGTTTAGGATTTCGGTACAGGTTTTTTAAAAAAATTTGGTGATTGAAAAAGTCTAAATTTTTATTGTAATTTAAAGTCAGGCGGGTTATAAAAAATTTAATTCTGCCCCTTTCGAGCTTGAACATTTCGAGGTTTAGACTTTTAAGGGCCCGGGACATTTTCCAGTGAAAAATTTTTTTCTTGACTCTTTATTATACAAAGGGAACGTCTTTAAGGAAACTCTTAAAATTGTTGGGGGAAAAATTTGGGGATGGTCAAGTAAACCCCTTTCTATTTATGTTTGCTGGGGAAAGCCGGCATAGAACCCTTTTTTTAAAAATTAATATATATTTTTTAAATTTTGAAAGGGGGATCGAGCCCTAGGTTTTTTGGGCAGTTTGAGGGGGAGCGGGAAATTTTGAACCCCCCGTTTTTTTTAAAAACCCGTTTCTTTTCCCCCATTTGGGTTTAAGTTTTTCTTGAAAAGCATGGAGGGAATACCGTTTTGGATAACGCGGGGAAGAAAAGTTGGGTAACGGGGAAAAATTAGAATTTTTCCCTTAGTGCAAAAGATCCGGGGGAAAAGATTTGAAAAAAGGGGAGAATTGGGGGAAGAGAAAAAGACGGTTAGAAATGGAAAGAGAAGAGAAAAAAAAAGGGAGAGGGGGAATTGAGAGAAAAAATCCGAGAAAGACAGAAAAAAGAGAGAGAAGACCCAAAAAAGCCCGGGTAGACTTGGGTCGTGAGGAAAAGAGCTAGAGAAAGGAAGGAACAAGCTAAAAAAAGTGAAAGGGGAAAAAAGCTAAGATTTCGTGAGGAAACAAGTTAAATTAAAAGAAAAATTTGGGGGAGAGCAAAGGATAGAGAACCTTTTGGTTTAAAAGAAAGAAAAAGGATCGCGAGCCCCCGAAAAATCTCGCCTTGAAATTTGGAAAAATAAAAAGTTAAATTTAACAACAAAATTTTGAGGAAGGAAATAATGGGAAAAACGTGCAGTCCCGTGCACTTTTTCCAAAAACCAATTTACCTCCCTTCAAAGAGGGGGACGAAATAACTTCATACTTTTTCAGGGTTTGAAAATAATGCCACCCTAGTGAATGGCCTGCTGAACCCCGGCTACCAAGGGGTTTGGAAAAGTTATTTTTTTGAAATGCCTTGAATTTCTATGCAACTTTTTCGCAGGACATCTTTTGTTTAAATTAAAAACCCTGAAGAAGGGAAACCTTAAAAACATATTTAAAAAAAACACTAATTCTTACAGGCAAGATTTCGGGATGCCCCTTACAAACCGGCCGAACTTTCAGCAGTTTACAGGTAACCCCTCTTTTGTTTGTTCGGGGAATTTTGGATTGAGGGGTTTTGGAAATTTATCACAGTTATGAATCTCTTTGGGGAAATTCATGGTTGCTGACCATTTTCCCGACACTCTTCCTCACCAGATAAAAAAAATTTATTTGAGAACGTAACCTGATTAAAGTTGGGGGGGAAAATTGCTGACCCCCTGACTTGTATGCTGAGGCCACAAATTCCCTAAAAGGCCTAAAGAGTCGAAACCCCAGGGGAAGGGTTCATCAGCCTTAAAAAATTTAAAAGCCTTTAGTGGGGAAAAAAAGTGACTTCTTTTTTTTCCCGTTTTTTCAATTTTTTTGGTGGTTTAAGGGGCCAAAAAACGGGCCAGATTGTCCTTTTAAAAAAAGGTCCCAAAAATTTTGGGAAGATGTTTTAAAAAAACTGTAATGACCCCAAACACCCTTTTGTTCAGGAACGTTAATGGGCTTAATGTATCTACCATTTTACGGGGACACGGATTTCACATGTAAGTAAAATTTTTGATAAGGTTCCCTAATCTTAAAAAAACTCAATTTATTCCCGCTATAAAATTTTAGACTACTTGGGCCGCAGGGTTTTACTTTTTTTTCCCACCCCCCGTTGTTTCTTAGGTCTAAAAGGTTTACAAGGTTTGGGCCGAAAACCCTACTAAACCCCTCATTCTTTCTCCGTAAATTTTTAGGTAAAGTAAAAAGGGGCCATTTTTTCCCTTTTTGAGGTTGACCCGTTTAGCACCCAAAAAAGGGGCATAAGTGTTTCGATCCTCTTCCCCGTAAAGTCAAAAAAGGGCCCCCGGAAAGTTCGGAAAGAACAATTTTCTCGCGGATTCATGTGGGAAATTTTAAAAAAAATTTATCTACTATCGAAAAACGAGGTAATAGGACACCCGGGTTTACTTTTTAATGAAAGTGAAATATCACCTAGACTGTAAAATTTTTGACTAGGGGGGGGACCCAAAGCCCCTTCTACTGTCAAACCCTTTTAAATTTTTTTGGGGCTTTTTGCCTTTAGATTTTAAAACTTAAAGGGCTTTTTTTGTCAAAATTTAACCCCCCCCCCCCCAAAAAAATTTGCCCCCTCCTAAAAAAATTTCCCCTAATTTCAGCAAAACAAAATCAAATTATTAAAAGGGAAAAAATTTTCATATTTTTGAATTATAAAAGGTTTCTTATACAAGCAGTATTTCAAAATTTAAAATTTGATGAGATTTAAATATTCCATCTTTTTGTTCCCAAATCAAAAAGCAAGAGACTGTTTTAAAATGGCTCATGACCTTCCCCTGGGGGAGGACATTTTCCCCGCATCGTAAAAACCCTTTAAAAAAAATTAGGGAAAAACCAATTTTTTGGCCCCAAAAGGGCCTAAAATGTCACTACCCTATTGAGAAACGGTTAAAATTTTCCCAAATTTTCATCCTCCCCAAAGGGACCAGGCGAGTACCTAAAGGGCCCCCCAAAGCCTATCTTTACGGGGGCCTTTTGGAAAAGAGTTCAAATTTACATTTTGTTGGTCCTTTATTCCATTTCTCTGGGGGGCTTTGATATATATTAACATTAGTTGATTATGCTTTTGAGTTTCCCCGAAGCCCTTCCCTTAAAAAACCCAAAACTACTACAGAGGTGGTGAAGCCCTTTTGTTCCATTTCCCCCAGATTTTGGGGTCCCTAAAAAAAATTTTTTTCTGACCGTGGGACACAAAATTTACGTTTTGACTTAATGCAAATCAAAACCAAAATTCGGGGGTTTAAGCCTCTCTTTACCACACCCTAAACATCCCAGCTGGGAATGGGAGGTTTAGCGAAACATTCGATTCTCAAGTCCCTTTTAAGGAAAAAATTTCTCCCTTAAACCTTTAAAGGGGTGGCCAAACCGTTAAACCCACCCCGTGCTTTTTTGCCATGAGGGGAAGTTCCCCGTGACCTTGGGGGGTTTTACCTTTGAACTTCTCTATGGTAGACAGGGCCCGAGGTCCCTTGCCATCCTTCATGACTTATGGAATAATGAGGGGTAAAAAGCGGAAGGGTTTAGTCTTTTTAAAATTTTCCTTTTCCTTAGAAACCAAAATTTAGGAGACCTCTGACATAGGGGTTTTGAAAAAACCCAAAAACCTTTTTCAATGGACCAGTACCAAAAACCCATTTTGATTCCCAAAAATAGAGGAGAAGTTTTAAAGTAGGGATTAAAATTTGGTACTTTTGCCTACAAACAAAAAAAATTATTAGTAGCATGGAAATGTCCATATAAAGTAAATTTAAAAAAAATTTTGGGAAAGTTGACTACCTCATTTAAAATCAAAGGGGGAAACCAAGCTTTACCCTATAAACATCCTTAAGAAATTTAAAAAAAGAAAAATTCCCGGGTTAAAATGCCCTTTAAAAAAATTTGGGCTTAGTTTTTCCCCCCGAAATTCATAAGACAACTGAAGAAAAGTAAAAGGGGTTTTCGAATTGACACCTCTAACTTGACTTTGATGAAGAAAAAAACATGACTTGGTGACTCTTTACCCAAATCGGATGCAACCAAAATTTTAAAATTAATTTAATCTTTGGGTTTACCCTAAGAGACATGAAATCTTCAATGTGTGATAACTTTTCAGACGTCTTACTGATATTTCCCGGGGGTTCCCTCCACGGTAGTCCATAAGGGTTTTCCCCCAAATCTGGAAAAACCTATCAAAACGGAAAAAATTTTACCCAGTTCCAGTTCACCTTAGGGAGCATTTTTAACCCAGAGGGAGAACAAAATTTTTAAAACTAAAGGGTTTATTGAACCTTTAGATCTTCATATTGTTTTACCCGTAGTCATGGGGTTTAAAAAGGAGGATAATTCCAAAAAGACTTGCAAATTTACTTCAGAAAGGCCCTTAAAGCTATTTAAAATCGGTGGGATCTGAAACCCATGCCCTTAAAAATAGCGATCTACACAAAAATTTTTTTTCCCCTTCCTTCCCTTTTTAGAGATTGTATTGCACAGGAAAATCATCAAGTAATGTTAACCTTCTTCTAAGCAGTACAAACCGGGTTTTTTTCCAACCCCCAAGGAAAGAAAGCATATAGAAAAATGGCCCTTTGGGTTTTGGGAACTGCCCGTGTACCCATTTGAACTGATGAAAAGGTCTTTGGGGAATATGCCAAAAGTTTCAAGGTTTTTTTGATAACAATTTTCGTAATTAAATCCACGTGGGGTGAACATATCCAAACAAAAACATCTTTTTTGCGTGGGGGTTTCGCCACATTGCCTCACTGCCAAAACCGAAGAAAAGCTTCCTTGGGTATAACAAAATTTTGATATTTGGATGATACTTTCTAATAACTCTCTGCAGGCCCCTTTCCCCAGTAAATCAAAAAAAACTTTTTTTAGGCTTTAAATTCCCCAAAACCCCAAAAAAATTTATGCATAACTTTCTTGGGTTTTGAAATTTTGTGCATGGGTTTTTCCCCCAACCTTACTGATCTTAAAAGGGGATCTTTTGACTTCCTTAAAAAGTCGTGAAAGGGAAACCCCTTGAACTTTCCGCTAGCCCGGGGAAAAATTTAAAGAGATTAAAAATAACTTTTCGAAAGGAAACCCTTTTAAATTTAAGGTTCCAATATTAAAAAACATTTTGGGTTTTTGAACTGATGCCCCAATAAATGGCTTAGGGGGGGTGCTACTACAATACCCTGTGGTTTTTCCCCCTTTCCCCGTTTGCTTCCTAACCGGAAATCCTTCCCGCAGAAACGAGATACTCCCCATAAAAAAGGAAGTTTGGGGCCCCTTTTGTGGGGTTTCTCCCAACTAAAATTTTTTTTTACTGGAAAAAGAATTCATTTTAGAAAGGCCACCCAAACCCCTTTTATTAAACCCAAAACTTTTTTTGGGAACCAACCCGTGGGCCTCTTGAGGTGGACTTTTGGGACTCCGGCTTTTAATTCCATATTTTTTTATACCCAAAGGTTCATTTCCCAAAAATTCCCCGAATGGTTAAGGGTTTTACAATTTGTAGAAGATTTGTTGCCTTTCGCGACTTCCACATGTTAGAACTTTTTCCTCGCCTATTCTTCTTATACTCCTTGACTGTAAGTCTTGGTATGGGGGAGTGTGATGGAAAAGTTCAATAGATAGGAGTAGCTATGGAGTGTATAGTAACAATAGTTTCATTGAGGGCTACTTGTCAAGGTAGGGTAAGTCCAGCTCCCGCTATTCCACCCACCCATTTTTTCCCCCTCCCCGATAGTGATAGTTTGATTGCCGGCTGCTTGTTAAGGTAGGGTCAGTCTAGCTCCCACTATCCCTTCCCCTCCCTCTTACCCCCCCCCCGAAAGGTGACGTGTGGGGCTCCCGTCAAACAGTAAATCACTCAACACACAGCTCCCAACACTACTGTAAGTACATGCCTGATCATATTTTTGTGGACTTATTGGTTGAAAGCTTCAATTTTGACCAATAATTAACTTAGTCCTTTCAGTCTTGATCGGTTAAATGTTTTAATAATCACCACATCTTTTAGGTATTGTACTTATCATGGAGAGTTATTTCTTAAGCAGTGGGTAATCTGTCTCTCTTTACAGCTTGGAATGACAGAGAGGGTCACCTGCCAACCAACGAGAAGAATAGGAGACGGACTAACGTCCTGAGACGTCCCATGTTTAATCTACTTACCTGTTATGTAAGCCAACACAGAACCTAACCCCTCATCATAGCAGTGGTAACGAACCTGTTTTCCTGTCATCTGAAGTAATTATTCACGGCTACACTCTGTGAAGAACGAGCCGGTAGTGGTCACCAACACCTGCTACCCCACCACATCAGCAACGGCTACGATTTCTACAACACGCAGTGTCACCGACACCTGGCACCCCATTACCACGATGTACCTATATTAGCGTTGAGTTCAAATGTAATTTTTTTCGTTTCATTTTTCATTTTTCTTTCAATTAGGATACCCATTCATGTTTTATTGTTTTGCATTTTTCATTTCTAAATAATAAAGTGTTTATCATTGTTTGTTATTATTTCTTTTTCTATTCATTAATTTTCCTGAGGAGGAGCCAGCCTGGGTAATACTGACTGAAGTTGTTACAGGGCTGAGTAAGCCTTCACAGTGGTGGACCTGCCTAAGTAGTGCCAGTACAAAGGAGGGTGTTGTGTGTGGTGGACTTGCCTTGCAAGTTCCAGTACAAGGATGGGTTTTGATTTGTGTTTTGGATCTGCCTAGCTAGCGCCAATACAAAGGTGTGTGTTGTTGTGTGTGTTGGACCTGCCAAGCTAGTGCCAGTACAAGGGTGCGTGGTGTTGGGTTTGGAGGACCTGCCAAGCTAGTGCCAGTACAAGAGTGCGTGGTGTTGGGTTTGGAGGACCTGCCAAGCTAGTGCCAGTACAAGAGTGCGTGGTGTTGGGTTTGGAGGACCTGCCAAGCTAGTGCCAGTACAAGGTGCGTGGTGTTGGGTTTGGAGGACCTGCCTAGCTAGTGCCAGTAAAGGATAGGAGATGTGTGTGGTGGATCTGCCTAGCTAGTGCCAGTACCAGGGTGGGTGTTGTGTGTGGTAGACCTGCACTAGCTAGTTCCAGTACGAGGTTGATGTGTCAAATAGAGCCCTTGTCATCACCTTGACTCACACGTTGAGCTACGCAAATGTGTAAAATCAAACCAGAAATGGTACCGTGATGATTCAAGAAGATTGTCTTGCAACTGTTGTCACGGAGCACTGCAAGAAAAATTCAATCACCTATATTGTCACTGAAAGAAGCATTCATGTTCTGTGTCACGATGATGCTGAAGTCAGAGAAGCTATCACTACAGAAGCCACCACTACTTTACTGCTCAAGGGTTTACTGTTACGTCATCTCTGCCTCAGGGCAAGGAAATCAGTAATTCCTTAAAAACATCTGACAGATTCTGACGTCTCAATCAACTGCTGAAACTCAAGTCATCTATCGAGTCGCAAAATTACTTGGGCTACTGTTACAGCATTACAAAATTCCAAATGCAATCGTCCATGCCAAGGTACCTTCACCGACGTGAACATGGCGCCACTGCTCTGACGAAAGGTCTTGCTGTCTACTACTACTACATCAGCCCTTCCTAATTGAGCAGAGAGATATCACTACATCCAACATTGCTGGAACTGTTATTCATATCACACCACCAAAGCATGTCCAGTAAAAGACCAGAAGTTCTGCACTACATGTGGTAGTGAGGGACACACCTTCAGTTCCTGCAACACTGCTGCTCCATCACAACCAGCGTGCTTAAACTGCAAGAGTAATGACCACCATACACTGGCAGCAAAATGTCCTACAAGAAAGGACATTATGAAGAAAACACATGATGCAGCAAAGAAAAAACCTACTAGCAACACTCCAACGTATGCAGCAATTGCAAAAATACAAGCAGACACTACAAAATTACTTCAAGCATCTACTCAGCCCGCCTCCACCATCATCACTCCTCCAACATGTGAGTAACCAAGATCCACTACTGCTTACTATACGCTCACATGCAGAACATGGCTGTACCTGGATCCTTTAACTCTACCAACAACGAGTTATTTGCATTAAATAATATGCCTTCATTTACATTTCCAGCATCTCCACCTTCTGAAGAAATTCTCAAATTCACCAAAAACTTAATCGCCAACTCTTCTGCAGAAGTTCCTTCAACACCACCAACTAGTGACGTCACTCCAACAACGACCAATGAGAAGCCTCCACCGCCACCACCTCTCACTGAATCCAACCAATCAGAAGCCTTACCACCAGAAACATCTTCTAATTCGTCTACTGAAGTTGAAAACGAAGCAACACCACCTTCCTCTACTCCACCACCGCCTTCTCTACTTAGCTCACGTCGCTTACCTGGAAAACCATGCTTTAAACACAAAGGACTCGAATTCTACACCACGAGGCTATACCCTGCAAGCATGACTCGCCTAGAACTCATCCAACATCTCCAAGACAACACTGTATCGTACCAAAGCGCAGAAAGACCATTCCCTACCTACAACCAGATACTCCACCACCTCCAAACCAACGAAGACTACTACAGCTCTCCCATAAGTGTGATACAACTCTCTCGAAAACAATATATCACACTGATAAACAGTATAAGTCCATAACCAACTCATCCTGCTTGCTGCCTTCTGACACTCCAGCTCCTACCGCTGCCTTCGCCATCCTCTCCTACTGAGCCAAGCAATGACATCAGTCAAGCCTCTCTATCTACGTCTCCAGTACTTTTGTACCAAATGTTCCAAAGTGGTTGGGCCACTTGCCTTGATTCCTCCTCTTCCCCTCCTCCCAATCATTTTCCAGTTATTTCCATCCTTCCTTATCCTTCTTCCTTCCCATCTCACGACAGCTTTAGTCGTCCTCGATCCAGATCCAGATCCAGGTTGGTGTTGTGCGTTGTGGTCCTGCCTATCAAGTGCCAGTACGAGGGTGGGTTTTGTGTGTGTGGAGGACTTGCCTAGTTAGTGCCAGTACAAGGGTAGGAGTTGTTGTGTGCGGTGATCCTGCCTAGCTATTGCCAGGTCAAGGGGGGGGGGAGTTGTTGTGTGTGGTGGACCTGCCTAGTTAGTGCTAATACAAGCGTGGGTGTTGTTGTGAGTGGTGGACCTGCCTAGCTAGTGCCATTACAAGGTGTTTGTGGTGGGACCGCCTACTTGCTAAACGTGTTTTGTGAGTGGTGGACCTTCCTAGCTAGTGCCATTACAAGGTTTCGTTCAGTTTAATATGTTTATTATGCACCCCATACCCATCCTGTGGGCGGTAGTCAAAAGATTACAGAGGTACATAATGGGTCCAGGACTGGGCGTCAAAGTTTTGATAGCTGAGCAAGTTACAGAGGTAATGAATTCGCAATTTACAAAGGTAATGAACTCACAATTTACAAAGGTAATGAACTCCAGGTAGGTCTAGTCACAATCATGACAAGTTACAAAGGTATTTACAGATTACAGAGGTACACAATGGGTCCAGGGACCGGGCTCCAAAGTTTTGATGGCTGAACTAGGTACAAGGTAATGAACTCACAAGTTACAAAGGTAATGAACTCACAAGTTACAAAGGTAATGAATACTGTAAGAATGGTTACTTACGTTTATACATGGCTGCAATCATGAACAAATTTTAGAGTAATGAGCAATTCACACTTCCACACCCGGTCACAACTGTAGTGAGTTATTAAGTAGAGCCAGTACAAAGGAGGGTGTTGTGTGGGGTGGACCTGCCTTGCAAGTTCCAGTACAAGGATGGGTGTTGTTTTGTGCTTTGGACTCCTAGTG
>NW_026466692.1:0-12754 GCF_026875155.1 Cherax quadricarinatus
TTTTTATCATTTATGGTGCATATAGCCATTGATGTTCAAAAGCCCCTTTTACTAATATCACTGTAACAAAAAGGGTTTAAATTTTTTTGGGGGTTTATAATTATTTTGAGAAACAAAAATAGGGGTTTGTGGGGGTATTGGGTTTCCCTTAGGTTTCCTCATATGAAATCCTGCAGATCGTAAAGTTTTGTTAATTATTAAAGGTTTTTTTGCAATTTTGTTTCCCTTTTTCAATATAACAAAACCAAAAAAAAGTACACCATTTTTCATTTTTAAAGGGTTATTAGGTTTCTGATATTTTTTTATAAAACCATAGTCCCAAAATGAGTGTGCAATGTATTATTTTAAAAGTTCTAAAATTTCAATACCCATAGAACCATTGAGTTTTTTTTGTATATAAATTTTTTGTATACCCATAGTACCATTGCTTTTAGTTTAATGACATTCTTTTTGAAAAAAAAAATTTCATACCATATGAATAACTGTCGGGTTTTGTTACAAGTTATCGGGGTTTTTAAAGGGTTTATTTCCGGTAGTCCTGTTTAGTTTATAATGAGTTGTTTTGTATAAAGTTATCTTGGGTTTTAAATCAATTTTTTATGCCACACACTGTACTGTTTTTAAATATAAAAAAAAATAACCCAGCAAAAAGTCGCAGTAAAATAATAAATAAATCCCATCCCGGCAACACCCCCCCCCCCCTCCCACTCTCATGGATCAAAACTTGCTTCCTGTTCAGAACATCCACACTTACTACGTGCTATCTATATCTACGGGAATTAAATTCCAATTTTAACCTTCACCAAAACACCTGATTTTTTTTTTTATATTTTTTTTTAAAAGACATGCATAGTACATAAAAGTAAACGAAAATTTACGTGAAAACGGTTAAAAATCTGCATATACAGTATTTTCCCAAATTTAACTATTACATCTGAAAGAAATTTGTACAGTAAAAAATACCATTCCAATCCTTTAAGTAATGACATATGTCTGGAAACACAATCTAACCTAAAGGCCCCTTGGCAAGTACATCTAATTCCTGATTGTACATCCTGCCACGGAATGTACACCTTACATTCTGAAAACACTACCCCCCCCCCTCTTCTTGCATGTCAAGCCACCTGACACGTAACAATCTTAATATGTAACTGTATATTGTATGAAATGCTTGCATTATTCCATATTGAATAACATGATACGTTCAGTATAACTCAATGTATTGATATAATATAAAAATATTCTACATGATTCATGTACAACGTATATCTACTAAACGCCCAATCATATCACCTTCTCGAGGAAGGTATAAATATATACATACGTTGCATACACTTTACAACACGACCAGTGAAACAAACCTAATCCAATGTCATCCATCAAATACCCTATAATACATGTTAACTCAAAGGTTACCTAAACCTACGGGCTCTCTAGAGCTCCCATGAAAAAACAATATGTAATAAGAACACAGGCTGAGTCAAGATTTCTAAAAATATTTCACCCATATCATTAAAACCACTACTAAGATGTAAGTGATAGCACAAAACATAACAGTGCATGACCTTCAGACGTCGATAAATACTGATGCCTTCCTACCACTCTCAATACTTAAGTGTGTGTGTGGTGTATATATGTATTATATATATACATATATATATATACATATATATATTATTATACATATATATATATATATATATACTATTAATATACTATAATATATATATATACATTATATATATATATATACATATATACATATATATATATATACATATATACATAATTATATATACTATATATATACATATATATATATATTACATATAATATAATATACATATAATATATAATACATATATATATATATACATATATATATATATACATATATATATATATATACATATATATAATATATAATATATAATATATATATACATATATAATATAATATACATAATATATATAATACAATATATATATATATACATATATATATAATAACATATATATAATATATATACATAATACATATATATACTATATATAATATATACAATATATATACAATAATAATATATACATATATACATATATATACATATATATATATATATACATATATCATATATATACTATAATATTATATACATATATATAATATACATATATATATATTATACATATATATTTCTATATATATACTTTATATATATATATATACATATATATATACATATACATATACTATAAAAACAATATAAAAATATATAATATAATACTATATTTTAATATATATACAATAATATATAAATATACATATAATATATATATACATATATAAACATTAATATACATACCAATATTTATATAAATATAAATATATATTATAATATATATATATAAAATATATTATATATATATCGCATTCACACAGTGCACCCACATTGTCATTTCATTACACACATACCAATAATTTCGTTGCAGACATATAATATTCCATCACATTACGACATCTGTCGTCCTTTGTCAATTACATAATTAAATTGAATTTGTATCGTTCATAACACACAACCCGCTCATCACACGGTCAAAGGCACTTATGTCTCAGTACTATATTCATTCTCTTCCACACAACCCTTTCACACTATCCTTATCGGGAAACCAGCCCGCTGCGACCCCTACATTGCCCGTAAATCCCATAAATCCCTCAACCGAAAACTGATAGCCCTCAGTAAAAGCAGTCTCCCAACTCCCTCCATAACTTTCCCTATTACGACACTTAGTTCTGTAAAATGTCGCAGCTAACACCTTTATCCTCTCATCCACGCCCACCTCCCTCATGGCCCATGACAAAATCCGTGACCAAATACGCCACTGCATTCTCCACCATCTTACTCACCCCACCTATATCCAAACTTAAAGCCCGCAACACCTGCAACCCTCCTCCACCCACTAACCAAAACACCTTTCCTAACCAGACCCGCACAAATATACCGCATGCAAAATTGTCTCCATGCTTCCACATGCTCTACATTCCCCTCCCTCCCTTATCCTCCTATTGAATAGGACAACCCCAGACGGCAAAATCCCATGTAAAAATCTAAACATTACCTCCCGAACACCCGGTTTTACACGTAATTGTTTTAGACGCGTCCATATTTCGTTCCAAGCATACATAGGGTATGCTCCTTCAACAGCAGCCACCACTGACCTACCTTCCACTCCTTCGAGACCACCACCGTTTGCATATCCTTACGTACTCTCAAGTCCACCTCCCCTCCCTCCCGCCCCCCTCCCTTATATAACTTCGTTTTAGGTACACGCTCATCATCCTTTTTTCCAGAGGTAAAAGTCCCAGCCCTCCCCGACTGACCGGAAATGTTAACACCGCTCTACTTAACCATTCGCAGCCCGATCCCCACATAAACCCAAAAAAACCTCTTTTTTGTAAACGTTTCACTTCCGTCTCACCAGGGGTACATGCCGACATGCCCCACTTGCTGTACAATGGCACGTTCGTCACTTTTCTCTTTGATGCGCCTTGTTGCGCCCCCCCAAGCCCCAAGTCTTTAAAATTTACCACCATTTTCGCACCGAATTCACCTCTTGAGCCACCCGTGTAATTTCCTCACAAATTACCTACATATCATTAGTTGATCCACCACTTCCATCCACCCCTACCACCTCATCCCCATTTGAAACTATCCCTTAGGTCTAGAAACTTAGCCCTTCTTAACATTAATTTTCATACCTGAAGCCTTCCCAAACACATCCACCACCTTACCCACCCTAAGGAATCCCTATTACCTCTCGCCAAAACAGTAGTTTCATCCACATAACCTACGATACCAGCTCCCCCTCCCCAGGTCAGTAAACCCCCCCCACCTCCCGCAACACCTCCGAATGGCCCTATAAAATGGATCCTGTATACACGCAAACAATATTTGTGATAGTGGGCAGCCTTGGCGCAGTCCCCGTCGCATCTGATTTTAACTCCTAGCCTCCCTTTAACCTGCACCCTCATCGACGCCCCCTGATACAATAATTTTGCTCAACATATTTCTTCCCCCAAAACCTTGCCAACGCATGAACCTCCATAACTCTTCCCTTTCTACACTATCATAAGCAGCCTTCCAATCTAATGCCAATACACCTCCATCACCCAACTCCCCCAGTTTCTCTATAAATTCTCAATCATGCCATCCCTTCATACTCACCTTCCTACCCCATGTTGCCCCTATCAATATACCTTACCTATTACCCTCATGATTCCTGTTCACTAATATTCTCACAAACAACTTGTAAGCGAAAGTGCCCGATAATCCATTACCGTTGACTTCTCCCCTTTTGGTACCAACACCACAACGGCCGTCCGTTGCTGCTCTCCCATTACCTCAGCCGCCTTAAGTATGTTAAACAGCCTTACTAAAAAAAACACTCAGAAACCCCCAATTCTTAACGTAAAACATTGCAAGTCCGTCTATACCCGCGCCTTTCCCAAGCTCACTCCTGACAACACCTTCCAAATATCTCGCTCCGTAATCGGCCCAACTAATGCCACCCGATCTTGACCAAGCTCACACATTATTGCTCAGCAACAGCAGCCGCAGCAAGCAGCAACAAGGCTGCTCCTATATCTTGCCGTCCCCTGGGCCTATCCGAACTCCAGTGATGGCCAAATTTGCAAGTACTGCTGCAACAACATGCAAGGAACCTATAGTGACATAAAAGCTGACGGTGACAACGAAATGACTAAATATGACAAAAGAGGGACCGGCATTCAAGTACCAGACCTGATGCCAGACGTGAACCAGATACGAGACGTTTTCCACTACAATGAAATAACTGACCTCCATATCAACTGCACCAGTGTTTAAAACGGGAAACAACATGGCAGAAAACCTATCAACAAATCTCTCAAAGAAATGGACTAGGTCTGTAGGACTTATTTCTTCAGTGCAAACGAAGGAATGAGCTTTAAACATACTGACCGGCATCCAAACAGCCGCTACTGCCAACGTTACAACTACGAAGTGAAATTCTCATCTTACTGAAGTTATCATCTGTTGACAGTAGCACAAATCTGTACCACCAATCATATCACCTGACCAGTGCTAACGAGAGGAACACAGGACATCGTCAAATCAACAGTACAAAACTCCAGGTTTAAGTCTGGATATCCCTCAGTGCCAGTCGTTGAGAAAGAAGAATAGTTAACAGATCAGTTAATGTATTTAGTAGCTGACCAATATCGCTGACCAGTGTACAGTGAAATCATAGCAGAGAAAACGCCAATATATCTATAAACTCAAAGAAATAAGTGTAGGTGGCGTTACTCCCCCTGTTTTTAAAAATGCTGAGTCAGCAGAACATCAGGCAACAACACACCACACAACCCCCGATAAATGGAATTGAGAGGGATTTGAAGATAAAAACCATGGATTAAACCTTCTGATCTACACAGAATGGAAAGAATTAGAAGTTAATTGGGGAAGCCCACGTGAAGCGAGATGGAAGGGGATGTGTAATAAGGGTTAACTGTAAGGGTTTTAGAAGTAATAAGGAAAAAGTGAGCATGAAAGGGTTTTGAAAAAGGAAATTATTACTAGTAATTCAGTGGTGATTGCTAAAGCAGATACTAAGTGTACTAGGACGGAAAAGAAATTATTGTATATGAGAAAAAGAGCGAAGAGTGAAAACGCAGCATTAGGGGGTAAGGCTGCATAATTATATTTATCATTCTTCTTCAATTCCATGAAGAAAAAATCAGATCATGGGGCTGGAAAAGGTAAATGGAGTAACAGCGCCCGGACAGTAAAAGCCCAACAGTTGCCATCCTACCAGAAAATAAATGTCACTAATCGCTGCAAGGTATGGCAACACCGCATACCCAAACAAAAACAGTGGCACACAGCTCTTATTGTAGCGCTCTTAAGTTGTGATATCCAAATTAATGAAGGACCTCAAACTATTGTGCAGAGGCAAAACAGACAGATAAATGACGGTGATAATGACGGTCTAGTAGCTAGGAATGATAACCTTAACTCCATATGTAATGCATACATAGGTCAATGTGAGAGAATACAGCCATTATCATCTCAAACACTACCAAACAGGTGCATACACTGTACTGAAGTACGCATGAAAAACAGAAAAGGCACCTTACGTAAAATGTGTAAGGGGTGGGTGCATGATGGATGTATGTACAATTTTAGCAGCGGTGCCCGAATTCATTGTGTGTAACAAATGCACTTTGGCACAGTTACCCTTTAGCAGTGATGACATTGATTTACCTAATTTTAATACAAATGACCCATTGCCATATATTGATGATTATGATTGTTTTATGAAAACAGGCCTTCACTTTATTCACGTCAATGCAAGATCACTTCTTCCTAAATTGGCAGAGATTAGGATTCTAGCTAACAAAATTAGGGCGGCAGTTATAACCATCTCTGAATCTTGGTTGGATGATACGGTGACTGACGACGAGGTCAAAATAGATGGTTACAATATAAAACACAGATAGGAACAGAAAGGGTGGTGGAGTATGTGCCTACATTAGAAATGACTTGGCTTACAACCCAAGACCTGATTTAAATAAACTGGAGATTCTATGGTTTGAAGTGCTGCTTCCTAAGACCAAACCCATCTTAGTAGGAACTTGTTACCGCCCTCCTACCCAGGACCAGTTCTTAGAAGACTTTTCCAGTCTTGTCCGGAGTTGAAAACAATTGCGAGACAATAATACTGGGCGACTTCAATATCTGTTTTCAGCAGCAAAATAACGGGCTATGCAAAAGGTATAAGCAAATTCTAGGATTAAATGGTTACACTCAACTAATTAATACTCCAACCCGGATCACACAGTTCTCAGCCACCCTAATTGACCACATACTTTGTAACCGCTCCGAGAACATTAGTCAGTCAGGCGTCATTACCACAGGTCTTGGTGATCATTTCATCATTTACTGCACCAGGAAAATCACTAGGGATAGGATAGGCCTACACAGGACAATAAAAATGAGGTCAACTAGAAACTACAGTAAAGAAACACTGGTAAATAGGCTACACAATTGTGACTGGACAGAGATAACAAGTTGCACGGACGTAAACGATGCCTGGGAAAAATTCAAAACAATGTTCACTACCATCCTTGATAATATTGCACCAGTTGAAGAGGTTAGGATTAAACGAAGAACTGAACCCTGGATGAATACTGAGATTAGATAATATGAAATTCAGAGACCAGCTGCTAAAAAGATTTAAAGCAAACAGACAGGATATTGCAGCACTAAATGAATTCCAAAGGGCGAGGAACAGAGTACAGAGACTTATAAAAGGAGCAAAGGCAAAGCACTACTGCTCAAAAATTGAAGAGTATAAGCATAACCCCAGAAAGCTCTGGCAACAACTAAAACAGTTGGGGTATAGCCGTAAGCCAGTAGATAGGTCTAACATAGTACTCACTATCGATAATGAGGTATGCCACGAAACATCTAAGGTGGCAAATTGCTTTAATTCCTACTACACATCTGTTGCATCAACACTAGTAAGTAAACTACCAGCTGCATCAAATACCTTTAACACAGACTGATAAGTTTCGAACATACTGTACCAATAAAGGGGTAACCCCAAACAGTTGTCAACTAGTAAGTGTATCTCATGACTTTATTCAAAAAGAACTAAGCAGGTTAAACCCAACTAAGAGCACAGGCCCTGATAACATCCCGTCTAAGTTCCTAAAAGATGGTGCTTCTGAACTGCCAATCCCTATTGCTCACATAATAAATCTATCAATCACCACTAATACCTTACCGGAGGGGTTCAAGGAGGCCAGAGTTACTCCTATCTTCAAGAAAAATAGTAGGTCTGATGTAAGCAACTATAGGTCTGTTAGTATACTCAGTAATAATATCTAAAATTCTAGAGGGCGGTGTATTCTAAAGTAGTTAAGTACCTTAATGACAACAACATTCTCCATAGCTATCAATCGGGCTTTAGAAGATCCTACTCAACCGACACCTCCCTTATTAATCTGATGGATTACCCGAGAACTGAAATGTCAAAGGGGAACCTCATAGGTATGGTAACCTTAGACTTGCAAAAGGCCTTCGATACTGTCAACCACAATATATTATGTAATAAACTTCAAGCTATCGGTATAGGTTCTGTAGACTGGTTTAAGTCCTACCTTAGCAACAGGAGACCGTCAAAATCAACAAAACAGAATCAGAGCCCCTGCCGATAACATGTGGAGTTCCCCAAGGTAGTATTCTGGGTCCCTTATTATTCTTATGTTATGTCAATGATATGCCTATCAGTGTCAAGTGCAAACTCCTACTGTATGCAGATGACAGTGCTCTGTTAGTGTCAGGTAAAGACCCACAAGATATTGCTAATGTTTTAACACTGGAACTGGAGTCCTGCAGCAAATGGTTAGTAGACAACAAACTATCATTACACCTAGGGAAAACTGAAGCCATTCTCTTTGGCACGAAACAAACTGAGAAGGGTAAATAATTTTAATGTTCAATGTAATGGGAGCCCATCACTTTGGTTTCATCAGTAAAATATTTGGGAATCCCCCTTTGACCCATGCATGTCAGGAGAATTGATAGGGAACAGTGTAGTAAAGAAAGCGAATGCCAGACTGAAGTTCCTGTATAGACAAGCAGTGTCTACCTACCGAGGCTCGCAGGACCTATGTCTAGCCCTTATACAATGCCATAATGGATTACGCTTGCTCTTCTTGGTACTCTGCCTTGACAAAAAAAACTGAAAGATAGACTGCAAATCACCCAGAACAAAATCGTAAGATTCATCCTGGGGCTGGGACCAAGAGAACATGTAGGCCAGGATGAATTACAGCAGTTGGATATGCTGAATGTTGAAGACAGAGTAAAACAACTGAAGCTAAATCATGTTTATAAAATTGCTCACAAACAATGTCCAGAATATCTTGCTGTCAATTTTGTCAAGGTTGGGAACCAAAGCAATCATAGTACTAGGGGGAGAGAGCACAACTTTGTAGTACCAACAGTCAGTGGCCAGGCTTCAAACACCTTTTATTGTACAGCAATAAAGGAATGGAACAGACGGCCCGCACATGTCAAAGCCAGTCATAGCATGAACCAGTTCAAGAAGAGTGCCAAAAGGTGTCTGATGAATGTAGCTACAGAAAGGGAGGGGAATGATTTTCTATTTTTTAGCTAACACGTGTAAATTTTACCTTATTCCTAGTAATGACCCTCGTATTGTAGATAGTCTTAATGACCTTGGTGTAGTAGATAGTCTTTAGTATGATAAGATGTTACTCTCATTGTAGAATAATAAGAAAATATAACCTTTATATTATAATAAGGTAAAAGGACCCCAATGGAAATAAGCCACTGACTTTTTTGGGTTATCCTAGGTTCTCTACACACATGCTGCTATGTATGATAATTCTATGTAACTATTTGTGTATACCTGAATAAACTTACTTACACACTGCACATACTGTCCCATTTCCCCCAATGCCACTTCACTGATGCCCACGCTTTGTGTATACGACAAACCAAGCGTCTACGTATCCACTCATACCCTGTCGTTACCAATGCTTGACCCGCTCTATACCCTTCCATCCCTACATGTACGTTTAACCCCATCATCTCCGTCGTCACTCTTCTTTCTCTGGCCTCATAACACGCAAGCCGACGGCCGATCAACCCATAGCACTTCTTCCAATCCTCCCATAATTTGCGCACCATCGAACCGCTCGTTTTGCAATACCCTAATACTCTCCTTTAAACCCTCAATGCCCTGCATTGGATAGCTTGCTCCTCCTCGTGCATAACAGTCACGCAGCTGCCCTTCAAGGCATCTTTGAAACCCATACTTTAACCGATTATATTCCCTCCCACGACAAATATAATATTCTCCGATACGATTTTTAGCCACCGAATCCCACCAATTTACCAGTTCATCATCCCCCGGCGCCTCATCCACCAACCGTTCCCACAATTGTGCAAAAGACTGATGACATTCCTCACCCTGCAAAAGCTTCACATTTAACTCCCAATAACCTTGACCCCTTCTAGGCAATCCCTCCCATTCTAGGTCCACCATTACTCCTCTGATCCGAGAAAACCGCGTCCACCACACGCACTCTGCTCACTATTACTGTTCAGGGCACATACAAGCTATCCAGTCTAGCCGCATATCCACGTCTAACAAAAGTATGTTCTACAACCCCACCCCCTCCAACGTCCATTAACCCCACTCCATTTAATAATTCCCCCAAAAAACCCGAACAATACCCTGCCCCTCTAGGTTCCACATCCTTACGCCTTATCACACAATTCCAATCACCACCAATTACAGCTACACCCGGCAAAGCACGCAAATAATATAGTAGACATCCTTCACAAATTTATTCTTAATACGCACATCTCCCTCTGCCGGACCATACACACCAAACTCATCTGTACCCTACCCCACCATCCATCTACACGAATCACCCTCCCCTCCCCATCCTCACAATGCCTCACTACCAACGGGCTAGTTTCCCTTACCAGGATGGCAACTCTTCCTTTCAACCTTATCGCATGCTCCACATACACATTATACCCATTCACCTTCAACTCATAACCTGGTCTGTAGTTGTGTTCCTACACGAACACCACATCAACACTATTACGCACCAAATATTCACTAAACCATACACACTTTCTCTGATCTAAGAACATAAGAACGAAGGAACACTGCAGAAGGCCTACTGGCCCATGCGAGGCAGGTCCAAGTCTCCTACCGGCTTAAGCCAATGCACCCAACCTAATCAGGTCAGGTCACATTGACTTAAGGGAGGAACACTGCAACCGACCTGGTAGCACAAGCTATCAGGTCTAACTCACACCCACCCACATCTACTCATGTATTTATCCAACCTATTTTTAAAGCTACACAACGTTCTGGCCTCTATAACGGTACTTGGGAGTTTGTTCCACTCATCCACAACTCTATTACCAAACCAGTACTTTCCTATATCCTTCCTGAATCTGAATTTTTCCAACTTAAAACCATTGCTGCGAGTTCTGTCTAGGCTAGATATTTTCAGCACACTATTTACATCCCCTTTATTTATTCCTGTCTTCCATTTATTCACCTCAATCATATCCCCCCAAATTCTACGTCTTTCTAGAGTGCAGTTTCAGGGCCCTTAGTCTATCCTCATAGGGAAGGTTTCTGATACATGGGATCAACTTTGTCATCCTCCTTTGTACATTTTCCAGAGAATTTATATCCATTCTGTAATACGGTGACCAAAACTGTGCAGCATAATCTAAATGAGGCCTAACCAAGGATGTATAGAGTTGAAGAACAACCTGAGGACTCCTATTATTTATGCTTCTTGATATGAAGCCAAGGATTCTATTAGCTTTATTGCGAACACTTATGCACTGTTGTCTTGGTTTCAGATTACTGCTAACCATAACTCCTAAATCTTTTTCGCAATGTAATTATTAATATTACGGATTATTTAGTTTATATGTGGCATGGTTATTGTCCTGTCCAACATTTAGAACTTTGCATTTGTCTATATTGAACTGCATCTGCCACTTCTCCGACCACTGCATCAGTCTATTCAAATCTTCCTGGAGTGCTCGAATGTCCTCGTCAGAATGAATTCGACGGCCTATTTTGGTGTCATCGGCAAACTTGCCGATGTCGCTCTTTATGCCCTCATCTATGTCGTTTATGTAGATTGTTAACAGCAGGGGGCCCAACACTGACCCCTGTGGAACACCGCTCGTGACGCTTCCCCACTCTTATTTCTCCCCATTTATGCAAACTCTCTGCTGCCTATTTGTCAACCATGCCTCTATCCAGAAAAAATTTTTTCCTCCTATTCCATGTGCTTTAATTTTCCTCAATAGTCTCTGATGTGGGACCCTGTCAAAAGCCTTACTGAAGTCCATATTACACTATCATATTCATTACCATGATCTACCTCCTCAAATACCTTAGTGAAAAAAGTTAATAAATTCGTAAGGCAGGAACGCCCCTTTGTAAAACTATGCTGAGATTCGTTGATTAATTTATGCTTTACAAGGTGGCTACGAACTGCTCGGCAATTATTGATTCCATAAATTTTTCCCCACTATGGAGGTTAGCTTATTGGTCTTTAGTTCGAAGCTAAGGACCTGTCACCTGTTTTTGAAAATAGGTATCAGATTTGCCATTTTCCACTTATCTGGCACCATGCCATATTGTAGTGATATGTTGAAAAGATTAGCCAAAGGTGTGTTAAGCTCTCTTTACATTCCTTTAGAACCCTTGCATACAGTTCATCAGGGCCTGGGGATTTGTTAGGTTTTAATTTATCTATTTGCCTAAGGACCATGTCACTTGTGACCCTAATCATGCACAGTTTATTATCGTCCTGTTCTACATAATTTATCATTACTGGAATATCGCTGGTATCCTCCTGTGTAAAATCTGAGAGGAAGTATGTGTTAAAAATTTTACAACATTTCCTTATCGCTGTCAGTGAGCTGACCCGAGAACTTTTGAGAGTGGGCCATATCTTGTCCCTGATCTAACTTCTGTATACCTAAAGAAATCCTTTTGGTTAGTCTTCGATTCTCTTGCAACTTTAACCTCAATCTCTTTTTGCCTTTTCTAATTCCCTTTTTTATTTCTCTCTAACTGAATAAATCGATTTTTTAATTGCCCCTCTCCTCTTTTGATTTTGCCTTATATG
>NW_026466693.1:0-5000 GCF_026875155.1 Cherax quadricarinatus
AATTTCTAGTCAAGCCCTTCACTGCCGTCAACATGACTCAAGAAATCGTAATGACACGATTGCAAACAAACCATACCCCGGCCGGGGTATGGTTTGTTTGCAATCGTGTCATTACGATTTCTTGAGTCATGTTTACACCATCTTCTGTGGACGTTGTCCCACACAATATGTAGGGGAAACGGATCAAAATTTATCGGCCCACTTAATTACTGTTGAGGCGCTATTAGGGTAGACTTAAAGTACTCCGTGTCCTCCACAGAAACTTCAAAGGACATTTGGCGAGTTGGAATTACAAAGAACGTGTCCCTCACTTAGACGCCTTAGAAGCTGATACCGGGAACAAAATACTGGAAGTTACAAAATTAAAGCTGCTGTACATTATCCTCATCCAGAGGGAGCCTGGCCCTAGGCCGGTTTCTGGTAAAAAAAATTTCGGAACTCATGAAATGTATATAAAAGGGTTAAATTTCAAATGAGTCTGACGCTTAAACTCCCTCTGAGAACTTAAAATCATGCCAACGTTGTGTAAGAAAAAAGGCGAAATAAAGATCAAAATTATTACGGAGTGCTTCTTAAAGGGTTTGCTTATTTTTCGGGGGTTTTAAAACTTAAGAATATCGCCGTCAGTAGCAGCATTTATATAACAGTTAATAAAGTCATTTTTATTGGAAAATAGTCGCCAAGTTTTGTTTTTTGGAGTGGTGAGTCACACTCAACAGTCATTTACGTTCGTGATAGTCAATAACTTTATATTATCTCAGGTATTTCGTCACCTAAGGAGAAAAAATCTCTTGACTATCATGTAACGTAGAATGAATGTTAATGAAAGTCATTCAAGAAAAAATTATCGCTTAGAGATATAACAAAATAGGGAAGGAAAGACGTTGCTTCTCCTGGACTACAAACGTCAGTGAAGAACTTCTCAGCAGGTGTTCCCACACAGACAAAGTTATAAGTTCAAGAACAGATAAGAAAAATTTAATTCAGAATTTTCTATCAGTCTTTAGAACACACTTGGATTTAAACTGTTGTTTACGAGTAACTGATTAAAAATAAGTCTGTTCACGGGTTTTAAAAAGACAAGTCAAAGAGCCAAATAAATCTGAAAATTATTTAATTATTTTGTAATGGTTTTTAATTCCTCCTTGATTGTCCAGGTTTAATAATTTTGCATATAATTCAAATAAGGATCGTAAGAATTAACTATGCCCGTCTATTTTTCTTTTTAAGAACTACTGGTCCTCAGTACCCGAACTGTAACCTACGACTATTGGGATATTCCAGTTTTAATAATTACACTTGGTTAGACATAATATCAGAGCCGAGAAAGGAATATTAATAAAATTAGCTGAGTGTGTCTTTATCAACATCTCATCACCTTCACGGTAAACAGGAACTGTCAGTAACATGACAAAGAGGTCATGTACACACGGTTATAACAATTTTTATAGGGAACGTAAACACCAGGAGTGGTTCTTCATGTGTCTTCTTCGACATCTTATCGGTAATAATAATAATAATAAACTGTAGTGTAAAGCACTCCTCTGGCAAGACAGGGATGGAGCGAAATGATGATTAAAGCTTTTCTTTTTTGGCTACCCCGCCTTGGTGGACTCGGCCGATGTGTTAATAAAAAATAATATAATAAAAAATAATAATAATAATAATAATAATAATAATAATAATAATAATAATAATAATAATAAAAATAATAATAATAATAATATTCTTTATTTCTGCAAGTACATGTACAAGGTATACAGACCATAGCTGACATCAGTGACATACTACATAGAAAGCCGCTTGTTATGCAGAGCATTTCGGGCAAATTACGTCAATTTTGTCCCAGGATGCGACCCACACTAGTCGACTAACACCCAGGTACCCATTTTACTGATGGGTGAACATGGACACCCGGTGTATGGAAACACACCCAATGTTTTTACCCTTGACGGGACTCGAACCCGGACCCTCACTGTGTGAAGCACTGAACAAGCAAACATGTCAAGCAAGAGACGAGAAGTACTAGAATAACCTTCGAACGAATGATTGTACATAATAATGTGTAACTTAAAGTACAGAGGTAGACCGTAAATGAAGCTAATATTCTTTGAAAATTATACAAAGAAAAATACAATATATTCGTAATCAAATATATTCGTTGTACATATAATGACAATATGCACAGCAAAACTTTTATTGGGATATACATCTTTATTAACAGCGTCTCGTACATCTTGTCTTTATAACCATACATGTGAAACTGTGGTCAAAGCTCAGGTAATTAAAATTATTTTTTTAACGTTAGTTAACTCTGTAAACTAAATGAATGAAAATTAACAGGACTTGGCCAGACATTAACGTAACACCAACCATCAACAAACTTACCAGGAATTGGCCAGACATTAACGTAACACCAACCATCAACAAACTTAACAGGACTTGGCCAGACATTAACGTAACACCAACCATCAACAAACTTCCCAGGATTGGCCAGACATTAACGTAACACACCATCATAACAAACTTAACAGGACTTGGCCAGACATTAACGTAACAACAACCATCAACAAATTTAACAGGACTTGGCCAGACATTAACGTAACACCAACCATCAACAAACTTGCCAGGACTTGGCCAGACATTAACGTAACACCAACCATCAACAAACTTAACAGGACTTGGCCAGACATTAACGTAACAACAAACCACAACAAATTTAACAGGACTTGGCCAGACATTAACGTAACACATACCATCAACAAACTTACCAGGCGTTGGCCAGACATTAACGTAACACCAACCATCAACAAACTTACCAGGTGTTGGCCAGACATTAACGTACCACCAACCATGAACAAACTTACCAGGACTTGGCCAGACATTAACGTAACACCAACCATCAACAAACTTACCAGGACTTCGCCAGACATTAACGTAACACCAACCATGAACAAACTTAACAGAACTTGGCCAAACATTAAAGTAACACCAACTATCAACAAACTTAACAGGACTTGGCCAGACATTAACGTAACACATACCATCAACAAACTTACCATGAGTTGGCCAGACATTAACGTAACACCAACCATCAACAAACTTAAGAGGACTTGGCCATACATTAGCATAACACCAACCACCAACAAACTTAACAGGATTTGACCAGACATTAACGTAACACCAACCACCAACAAACTTAACAGGACTTGGTCAGACATTAACGTAACACCAACCATCAACAAACTTAGTAGGACTTGGCTAGACATTAACGTAACACATACCATCAACAAACTTACCATGACTTGGCCAGACATTAACGTAACACATACCATCAACAAACTTAACAGGACTTGGCCAGACATTAACGTAACACCATCCATAAACAAACATAACAGGACTTGGCCAGACATTAACGTAACACCAACCATCAACAAACTTAACAGGACTTGGCCAGACATTAACGTAACACATACCATCAACAACCTTACCAGGTGTTGGCCAGACATTAACGTAACACCAACCATCAACAAACTTAACAGGACTTGGCCAGACATTAACGTAACAGCAACCATAAACAAACTTACCAGGACTTGGCCAGACATTAACGTAACACCAACCATTAACAAACTTACCAGGACTTGGCCAGACATTAACGAAACACAAACCATCAACAAACTTAGCAGGACTTGGCCAGACATTAACGTAACAGCAACCATCAACAAATTTAACAGGACTTTGCCAGACATTAACGTAACACATACCATCAACAAACTTACCAGGTGTTGGCCAGACATTAACGTAACACCAACCATCAACAAACTTACCAGGTGTTGGCCAGACATTAACGTAACACCAACCATCAACAAACTTACCAGGACTTGGCCAGACATTAACGTAACACCAACCATGAACAAATTTCACAGAACTTGGCCAAACATTAACGTAACACCAACTATCAACAAACTTAACAGGACTTGGCCAGACATTAACGTAACACATACCATCAACAAAGTTGCCAGGTGTTGGCCAGACATTAACGTAACACCAACCATCAACAAACTTACCAGGACTTGGCCAGACATTAACGTAACACCAACCATCAACAAACTTACCAGGACTTGGCCAGACATTAACGTAACACCAACCATCAACAAACTTAACAGGACTTGGCCAGACATTAACGTAACAGCAGCCATCAACAAACTTAACAGGACTTGGCCAGACATTAACGTAACACATACCATCAACAAACTTACCAGGTGTTGGCCAGACATTAACGTAACACCAACCATCAACAAACTTACCAGGACTTGGCCAGACATTAGCGTAACACCAACCACCAACAAACTTAACAGGACTTGACCAGACATTAACGTAACACCAGCCACAAACAAACTTAACAGGACTTGGCCAGACATTAACGTAACAGCAGCCATCAACAAACTTACCAGGACTTGGCCAGACATTAACGTAACACCAACCATCAGCAAACTTAACAGGGCTTGGCCAGACATTAACGTAACACCAACCATCAACAAACTTAACAGGACTTGGCCAGACATTAACGTAACACCAACCATAAACAAACATAACAGGACTTGGCCAAACATTTACGTAACACCAACCATAAACAAACTTAACAGGACTTGCCAGACATTAACGTAACACCAACCATCAACAAACTTAACAGGACTTGGCCAGACATTAACGTAATAGCAACCATCAACAAACTTAACAGGACTTGGCCAGTCATTAACGTAACACCAACCATCAACAAACTTAACAGGACTTGGCCAGACATTAACGTAACACCAACCATCAACAAACTTAACAGGACTTGGCCAGACATTAACGTAACACCATCCATCAACAAACTTACCAGGACTTGGCCAGACATTAACGTAACACCAACCATCAACAAACTTACCAGGACTTAGCCAGACATTAACGTAACACCAACCATCAACAAACTTAACAGGACTTGGCCAGACATTAAC
>NW_026466693.1:10000-13941 GCF_026875155.1 Cherax quadricarinatus
ATATATATTTTATATATATATATATATAAATATATATATATATATATATATATATATATATATGTCGTGCCGAGTAGGCAGAACTTGCCATCTTGGCTTAAATAGCAACGCTCATCTTGCCATATAGGCCAACTGAAAATTTGTGTATGCAATAATTTCGCCAAAATCATTCTGAACCTAACGAAAAAAATATATTTCACTGTGTTTGTTTAATATTAAATTATTGTAAACAAATCTAAATATATTTAGTTGGGTTAGGCTAAACTAAATTGCGCTTGTTTAAATAAGGTTAGGTAAGTTTTCTAAGATTCTTTTGGTGCAAAATTAAAAATTTTTACATTAACATTAATGAAAAAAATATATCTTTCAACATATAAGAGAAAATTTCAGAAAGGAATTAATTTTAAATGAGTTCTTGCTAACTGACCAGTTTTACATATTCGGCACGACATATATATATATATTTATATTATATATATATATATATATATATATATATATATATATATATATATATATATATATAATATATATATATATATATATACAGTGTCTGACAAGTTGTACAAGGATGGTATACAATACCGACATGGAATCTTGATTCTGAGGACATGTACATAACCTTCACGACTACCACAACTACTACTCCAACTAACCCATCTCTTTGGGTAGGACCTACTTCCACTGGGGAATCCCGCCTACCATTGACTATGCCCTCGTCTGCTATACGTCCCATTTCCACCTGACGTTAGTATATAAGCATCAGGCGCCTTGCTTCTGCTTCAGAATCTCCACTACTACGGTGCTCCTCGCACCTACTACAAGGTTGAGAGACTGATTACTTCATCCTCTGTACATAGTTCTACTGTCTTCAAGTTATGTCCTGGAATTTGTATTGATAAAGCCACTGGATGGCGAAACGTCTACAATAAAGATACCCAGATGTTGCACAGATGTCTTAATTTCATCTTGTCGGTATTGTATACCATCCTTGTACAACACTGCGACTAACCGAGGATTCGAACCCATGTCGTTTTGGCCCCCTCATGGTGAGCGAAAATCATACATGACACTCTAACCCACGGGAACACGCAATCATACAAGAATCAAGCACCCAGCAGAGCTAGGTGTTTTACTTTGATCCGAGGACATACGATGGTGTGGGTGCCTATGAGCTATTTTCATTTTTCTCCCTGTTTGGTAGTACGCAACCCAGGGATGAGCTGCTGATCACAAGGAGGAATACAAGATGAGTACAAGATCAGCAAGTACAGGGACATAAACCAACAGTATCAATTTGTCCCAGTGGGATCAGAGACCTTGGGATCATGGGGAAAAAATACCACACGTTTCCTTAAAGAATTGGGTTCCAGACTCATCGACACCACCAGGGACCCAAGGGCAGCCACTTTCATGTTACAGCGCCTCAGCGTGGCCATCCAGAGGGAAAATGCATGTTGTATACTGGGCTCGCGTCCGGGTTCGGAGGAGCTGGAGGAGATTCATAATCTTTGATATATTGTACCAATGTATTCAAGTTTGTGTTTTCTGTCAATGTATTCTGTCTATTAATAAAGTATATATATATAACATATAAATTACAGGGGGTGGTAGGACTAGAAAATATCAAACAGCTACGGGGAGAACCTTGAGTTTTCCCTGAAGTACGTTTATTGTCTTCTTTGAGCATGAGGGTCCCCAGTAAAGTTATGTATAAGAACAGATAAACAGAAGGGGACTCGAACCGTGGTGAGTGTTGGAGACGTGTGGCAATGGAGTTGTTAGGAGGATCATGTATCTTTCGGTTATTTCTTGTCTAGGTGAGACAAGAAATAACCGACATATGACTTATGTATATATTAATATATATATATATATATATATATATATATATATATATATAATAAATATATATATATATATTATATATATATATATATATATATATAAATATATATATATATATATTAATATATTAATATATATATAATATATATATATATATATATATAAAATATATAATATATATATATATATATATATATATATATAATATATGCAAAACAACCACTCTGAAAGAATAGAGAAATTCCCAAACGCTTTCGAGACTACTCACAGAGTGGTTGTTTTGCATATTTTGAATACCTGTTTACTGTGATCTTATTGACATATATATATATTTTAAAAATTATATATATATATATAAAATATAAAAAAAGAAATATATATATATATATTAATATATATATATATATATATCATATAGATATATATTTATATATAAATATATATATATATAATTATAATATTATATTTATATATATATATATATATATATAGATAATCAGTCCCCTACCTGGAGTTGATGAGTTCAGTCCTTAATCTTGAGACCATAATGCATATGTGCGAAGAAGTGGGTTTGTGATAATGTTGAAAACCGACAAGTTTAAAAGACTGAGACAACTTATGCAACATAAGAATTCTTTGTTAAGGAACTTTTCGGCACACAGTGGTTCATCAGTCCATACAGAATATAAATGGTAAGGAAAGGAGAGTTTGAGGTAATCAGTCCCTCAGCCTGGAATCGATGTGTTTTAGTCTGTCACTCTTGTAGAGTGATGTGGTTCAGTGATGGACTAAACACATCGGTTCCAGGCTGAGGGACTAATTTCTCAAAAACCCTTCTCTTCTTACCCATTTTTTACTTTGTATTGGACTGATGAAGCACTGGGGCGAAAAGTTTCCCTTTAAAAAAGATTCCCTTTTATTGCATAAGTGTCGAAGAAGTAGGTTGTAGCAGATGGGTTAGTTGAAGTAGCAGAAGACGGAGTCACCAGTGAAAAATCTACTAGTGCATGTAGGTCATACCTATAGTTTATGCAAGGGCTGCAGAATTCCCTGTATCGAGATATAAGATTTTACTGTTGTCTGATAGATATGATGTAAATGGTTTGCTTAGGTTGAAGAAGTTCCTGAAGACTGTGTTTTATACATCTACCCTCCTTCCTATTCTCCATCTATAACCTTGCTCTCAATTCTTCCTTCCAGTGTTTGGTATATCTCATAGTTGACGATTTTTCTATACCTTGTGCAGTCAATGTCAACCTGTAGCGGCTTCTCTCTCCAGTTTTGCTATTGATTGTCCTTCCAGCTGGCACCCTATCATGGTGTAAATTTTTCCTTGCTAAAACGCACCAGATAACTGTTATCCTTCGTGCCGTTCTATATTTGCATGGCTCCAATATCCCTGAAAAAAACCCCTCTCAATCTTCTCGTTTGTATATTTGACTGTGGAATATTCTGAAAGCTTCACATATTTTCCCCTAACAGCCTGCTCGTCAAAGTCGCTGGAACTTCTCTTAATATCTATCTTCTCTTTTTTGGTGGGCTGCTTTGCAAAGTTTACTTCCCTTTCATTCAACCCTAATCTTGATAAATTAGACACATGTGCAACTCTTGGGTATCTTTACTGAGGAAACGTTTCGCCACACAGTGGCTTCATCAGTCCATACGTAGGAGAAACTTGAAGAACAGGAGGAGAATGAGGTAATCATTCCCTCAACCTTGAGTCGATGTGTTCAGTCCATCAAGATTGATGGACTGATGAAGCCACTGTGTGGCGAAACGTTTCCTCAATAAAGATACCCAAGAGTTGCACATGTGTCTAATTTATCAACATGTCGGTTCTCTGAACCATTCATCTACAACCCTAATCTTGTTTAACCTAAACTGTAGATACCAATTATATTCTCCAACCTTCCCCAGTACTCTATTTAGATCTGATAATATTTATCAGTAAGAGTTATGTTTGTGTGTCGGGGTCTTTCCGTCTTCTCCATTGAAGAATTTATATAATTTAGGCGAACGTCCCGTTTTTTGTAAGATCGACATGATGCCTATTGTTTCCGTTGTTCTGTCCGCTTCCACGACATTCACGATCT
>NW_026466694.1:0-12689 GCF_026875155.1 Cherax quadricarinatus
ACTTGTTGTTGTTGTTGATTGCCCATGTGTACATGCTATTTTGTAAACAAAAATTATTGTTTTGGTTTGTGGTCATGTGTACTATTGTTGATGTTGTCTGTGTCTAATGTGTATTGATGTTGTCATGTTAATGTTGTTGTTGATGATTGTCATGTCCCTGTTGTAAGTGATGTTTTAATGTGTCATGTTGTATGTTGTGATTGTCGTGTACATGTGTGTTGTGATTGCTGTGTACTGTTGAAAGTTGTGATTGTATGTGTGAGTTGTAAGTTGAGGATTGTCATGTGTACATGTTGTGTATTGAGATTGTCATGTGTAATGTTGTGTGTTGTGATTGTCATGTGTCATGTTGTAATTTGATGATTGTCATGTGTACATGTTGTTTTTGATGTTTGTCTGTGTAATTTGTGTGTTGATGACTGTTGTGTAATTTTGCAGTTGATGATTGTATGTGTACATGTTGGTGTTGATGATTTTTATGTGTCATGTTGTGTTTTTGATGTCTTGTGTACATGTTTTTATGTAAAATGCTTGAAATGTATGTATATCGCGTGAATATGTTATTGTGTATGTATGAGTGAAAGTGAAAATCTCTAATCCCCTATAAAAATTTGCAACAAATTTAAAAAAAAAATTCCGTTTTTCGTGTTTCATAAATGGAATTTAAAAGGTCGAAAATGTTTGTATTTATACTTACTGCACGTACAGTAAATGTGTGACAGATTTTTTAACAAGTATGTTAATAAATTTGCTCTACATGTGGCTTGCCTTGTATATGTATACTCATTTTTTTATATATATATTTTTTATTTTATTAATTATATAATATATTATTTATATTATTTTTATATTTTATATTATATATATATATTATATATTACATATATAATATATTTTTTTTTTTTTTTTTTTTTTTTTTTTTTTCAACAATCGGCCGTTTCCCCGAGGCGGGTGACCCAAAAAAAAAGAAGAAAATCCCCAAAAAGAAAATACTTTCATCATCTTCAACCTTTCACCCACCGCACTTTATCCTGTTTTTGCAGAGGTCCCCAGAATAAAACGTCCGAAGCATACACATATAAAGAAACACAACATATCCCCAAACTGCCAATACCCCAAACCCTTTTTTTAAAATGCAGGATTGTATTTCCCCATTTCCAGGATCAAGTCGACTTGGGGAAAAAAACCCGGTTTTCCCTAAACCCCTTCACTAAATTTACTGCTCACACTCCAAAGACGCAGGTCCCAAGTCCTTGTCTCCATTCACTCCTATCTAACACCCCAACCCGTTTGCGGGAAAGCCAAGCCCTTGCCACAAAACCCCCTTTTACCCCTCTCTCCAACCCTTTGTGGACGACCCTCCCCCGCCTTTCCCTTCCCCTTTAGATTTATTACTTTCCTGTCTTCACTTTGTCCATTCTCTCTAAATGACCAAACCCTCAAAACCCCCTCTTCTGCCCCCCGCAAATATTTTATTAACTCACACCTTCTCCTAATTTCCCACTCCGAATTTTTCATAAATTTACACCACACATTGCCCTTAAAACAGGCATCCCCCTGCCCCCAAACCCGTCCCTCGTGTGCTTTTACCACCCAAGCTTCCACCCCATTAAGGTGTTGGTATACTATACTTTCATACATTCCCTTCTTTGCCCCCAATTTTTATAACGTTTTTTGCCCAATTACCTCAACGCACCATCCCCTTTTTTTCCCCTTAAAAATTTCTTGTTAAACCTCTCCTTATAAATCCATCCGCCGACACGTCAACCCCCAAGTATTGAAAACTTACTTTTTCCATATCCCCTCCCAATTTGATACCCCAATTTTTTTTTTTATCAAAATCATTTGACACCCCTCACCTTATCTTTTTTGTTATTTAATTTTCTACCTTTACAACTTCCCAAAAACCACCCCATAACTTTTGCAATTTTTCTTTTAGATTCTCCCTGCCAGTTCATCAGAAAAAAGTAACTGTGTCAATTCCCTTTTTTGAATTTGTTCCCAAAATTTAATCCCACCCTCCCGAACACCCTAGATTTACTTCTTTAAAAACCCCATCTATAATATATTAAAAACCCATGGTGACATTCCCAATCCCTGCAAGACCTACTTTTCCCGGGAAGTATTTCCCCTCTTCTACACACCCTAACCTGAGCCTCCTATCCTCTAAAACTTTTCGCATTTATAACCCCACCTATTCCATTACTTGAACATCTGCCACATTGCCCCCTCTACCCCGTCTATGTCTTTTTAAACCCAAAAATGAAATAAAATTCCCTACTTTTTTCTAATTTTTCACATAAATGCTTCAATGAAAAACACTTGTTTTCACACCCCCTCCCCACCTGAAACCTCCTTGCTCATCCGGGCAATCCTCCATTCTGTTTACCTTTTTTCTTTCAATTATAACCCTCCGTAATTTTTTCCTGGTATATCGAAAGTTATTCCTCTATATTTTTTACAGTCTTTTTGTCCCCTTTCCCTTTTAAAAGGGGGACTATACATGCTCTCTGCCTCCCTGGGTCCCTTCCCCTCTTTCATCATTTTTTTAAACAGAGTCAACCACTCCAACCTTTTCCCCCCCCTGCTTTTAACATTTTGTCATGATCCATCAGTTCCAGCGCTTTCCCCCCTTTCATTTTACGAATCCCTCGTACCTCCCCCCTTACATTCTGTCTTCTTCACTCCTAAAAGTGTATCCCTCCCTACCAGTGCATAAAATTTTACTGCCTCTGTTTCTTCTTAACATTTAAAATTTTCCCCCAAAATATTTTTCCCCTCTACCAAATACCCCCATCTCCCCATTATAACTCCCACTCTGTTTTTAACTGAAAAACCCCATTTTTCCCTAGGCTTTCTTAATTTTTTTTAAACTCACTAAAAATTTTTTTTTATTTTCATTAAAATTTTTGGACAGTGCCTTCCCACTCTACATTGTTTCTCCTTTTTGCACTCTCTACCACTCTCTTTCCCTTTCTTTATTTCCCCATATACTCTGCTTTCTTATAACACTTTGCTTTGAAAAAACCTTCATAAGCTCCTTTTTCTTTTTAACCCCCTTTACTTCATCTTTCCCACCAATCACTCCCTTTCCTCCTGCCCCCAACCCCCTAAAAACCACAAACTTCTCCCCCACATTCTAATACTGCATTTTTAAAAATTAAACCCCTTTTTTCAACCCCCCACTACTCATCTTTGCACTGCCCACTTTCTGCCAAATGTGCTTTTTCCCCGAACTTCCCCCTCCCTTGTTTTACATTTTTCACCCCCTCTTCTTGTGTTGCCACCTTTCCCTTTTCCCTCTACCTCTTACTCTAACTGTAGTCAATAAATAATGATCCGTTTTCATTTGCCCCTCTAAAAACTGTACTCCTGGAGCCTACCCTCAACCTTTTACCCAAACCAAATAATCTAAAAAACTATTTTCTTTACGTGCTCTCATCCCCTTGTATATTTATTTATCCTTTTTTTTATAAAATTTTGTATTACTTATTCCCAAATCTCTTTCCCTTAGTAAATTTAAAAGGCCCCCAATTAATTTCCCCCGGCCCCCAAATTTTTCCCTACTACCCCCTCCATAACATTTTGCCCACTTTGCATGAAATCCAAAACCACCTTACTTCACACTTGATTCAAAACTCCCCAGCATTCATAATTTTTCCCAAAATCTCCTCTTCCTCTCACTTCTTTTTTTTCCCCCGGTGCAACACGTTTTAAACCCCTTTTAAATAATCTTTATTTTACTCCACAAACCCTTTAAATTTAAATACTTTTATGCCCCCTTTTTTCCTGCCATAGTTTCTTTTAACATTATTGCTACTCCTTCTTTGCTCTAACTCTATTTAAACCCCCTGCCCTAATCCATTTTTTCCTCTCCACTAAAAACTCTCCCACCCCCTTAGTTTGTTTATTTAAAAGCAGGACATCCGCTTCTTCTCTTTTTTAAAACAAACAATCATCTTTTTCTTATCATCGCACAAATCCCGCAATTAGACTTCCCACTTTGTAATTTTCTTCTTTTATTTTTTTTAGTTTTTTAAAGGGAAAAGGGGGGGTTACTAGCCCATTTTTGCGGCATTTTAGTTGACTTTTCAAAAGATGGCTTACGGGGAAAAGTTTTTTTTCCATTTCCCCCATGGTTATAAAAGGAAAAATTTAAATAAGACCAAGAATATTAAGATAAAATCAAAGAAAACTCAGATGAGTGTTTTTTAAATAAATGTGTAAGGTTCTGTAGTGTGATAAGTGTAGTAAAAAGTAGAAGACATCCCTGTAATCTTGCATTTATGAGACAGAAAAAAAGCATCGCAATCCTAATCATGTAAAAACAATCAAGGCTTTGTTTTAACTCATTGGCAGGACGGTATACTCCGGGGGTGGTTGCTGTTACCAACCCCCTTTACTTTAATATTTTTTTATTATTATATATATATATTTATTTAATATATATATTATATTTTTATATATAATATGACATGTGACACTGTGTCATATATATAAAAATTTATTTTATATATATATATAATTTTATATAATATAATAATATTTTAAATTATTATAAAATTTATATTATATTTATATGACATGGGGGACACTGTGCTTTGGGAGATTTGAAGAGAAGTGCAGAGTTGGTGGATAAATTTGGTAGGGTGTCCCCAAAAGAAAGAAAATTAAAGGTAAATACAGGAAAGAGTAGGTTATGGGATAAAAAAAAGATTGGGTGATGAAAGTTTAAATACGTTGGAGGGGGGGAGTATGGAGGAGGGGGAACGTATTCGATATTTGGGAGTGGACTGTCGCGGATGGGTCTATAAAAGAGAGGTGAATCATAAAATTGATGAGGGAAAAAGTGAGTGGTCCCTTGGGTCTGTGGAGAAAAAAAAAAAAAAAAAAGAACTTTGCCCTTTGGGAGGCAAAGGGGGAAATGTAGGAGTATATTTTTACCAACGCTCTTATAGGGTGTGAAGCGGGGGTTTTGATGAATGTTGCGCGGGGAGAAGGTGGAGGCAGTGGAGATGTCATGTTGAGGGCAATGGTGGGTGAATATAATGCAGGAATTCGTGTTTTGGAAGTTAGGAGGGGTGCGGGATTACCAAAATTTGTCCAGGGGCTGAGGAAGGGTTGTTGAGGGGGTTGGACTGTGGGGAAAATTGGAGCGAAACAGAAGATTCAAGAGTGATAGTCTGTGGGGAAAGGGAAAGGCGGGGTGGGGTCGGCCAGGAAGGGTTGGAGGGGGGGGGTAAGGGGTTTTGTGTGCGGGGGTTTGGACCCCAGCAGGCTGCGTGGGGTGTTTGATAGGATAAATGGAGACAAAGGGTTTTTATACTTTCGGCTGTTGGAGTGTGAGCAAAGTAACATTTATGAAGGGTTCGGGGAAACCGGGCGGGCGGATTGGTCTGGAGATGGGAAGTACAGTTGCACTCTGAAGGAGGGGTGTTAATGTTGCAGTTTAAAAACGGGTAGTGTAAAGCACCCTTGGAAGACAGTGGGGGGAATAAATGTGGTGAAAGTTTTTTTTTTTCGGGCCACCCCCCTTTGGTGGGAATGGGCCCCTGTGATAATAAAAAAAATAAATATTATTTTATATAATATTTTATATATAAAATTTATTATATAAAATTTTATATATTATATATATTATATATATATTATATATTATTTATATATATATTATTTATATATATACAGTGACCCCCGTCTTTACCCCACAGGCGAATCCACAACTTTACCTAAGAAAATTTTTTTGGGGTAATATTTACCTCATTCTTGCATATTTAAAATTAAATTTAAAAAAATTTAGTTATCAAAACTTACTCTACTAACATCTCTCATATAATTTTCCACAACTATAAAACAGGCAGTGCAACTTTGCTTTATATAGTGTTGTTAAGTTCTTTTCGTTTTTTCACATGATCCAGATTACCTTCCTTTTTAACTGTCACTCTTCTATGTTATCAATATTTCTTTATCATCCTTCAGTTAAATTTTAAATTTGCTAAACTTTCCTGGATTGTCAGCGTCTCCAGGCTGCGCAGAGGCGCCCGGTGACACCAAAATCAGCCAGGTGACAGCGAGTCAGCCAGAGGGCGCAGAGTCAGCAAATGATAGCAGGTCGGCCCCCGGACAGAGGTGAGCCAGGCTGACGCGAGTCAGCCAGACTGCAGGGAGTCAGCCGACTGCAGCAGAGTCAGCCAGACTGACAGCGAGTCGCAAACTGATAGCGAGTGAGCCAAATGAAGCGGGGCCAGGCTGACAGAGAGTCGCCAGACTGAAGGGAGTCAGCCAGGCTGCAGCAGGGGGTGAGCCAGGCTGACAGCGGTCGCCAGACTGACAGGAGAGTCAGCCAGGTGCAGCAGATCGCAGGCTGACGCTGTACCCCGGAAACTGGCTCTTGTTTATTGTGAATTATTATGTAGATCATGCAATTTTAATCATACAAACACACATATTACATAATGGTACCAAAAATCATCCTACAAAACACAATTTTTCTACTGTGTCACATAAACACTACAAACACAATATTAATACATGGAACAATACTCACTACAAACACAAATATATACATCATGTGTAAAAAATACATACTACAAACAACATTTTTCAACATGTGTACAATTACATCACTACAAACAAATATTTCAAATTGACCCATATACATCATACAACAACTATTTTAATGTTCCACTACATCACTACAAACACACATTATCTCATGTGTACACATATACATCATAAAACAAAATATTTACATAATGGTACACATATACATCACTAAAACACAATATATACAACTGTGTACACATATACAAAACATACAAACAAATATTTACATACATGTGTAAACCCTACGTCACTACAAACACAACATTAAGTGTATGTATGTGACTGTGTACCAAAAATTTAAATTTTACAAAAATCATACTACAAAAAACTTATATTCAACTGTGTACACATCACATCACTACAAACACATTCGAAAAACCCTATTTAATCATGTGTACATTCACACCCAAAAAAACTTACCCAAAAACATATTACTTTTATGTTACACTTACTCACTCAAAAATACTTCCCAAACCCCATATATTAATGTGCACTAAAATCACTACAAACCACTACTACGAACCACATATATAATAATGTGTCACTTTACATCACTAAACACATACTACCACACAATTATACTACAGTGTACACATATACATCCTACAAACACTTTACAAAAACCGTAATACATACTGTGTACCTTACATACTTCAAACAACTTTTTCATGTGTATGTATTGTCATGTGTACACTATACATAATTTCAAACCACTCTCCAAACATATATAATACATGTGTACAAATGCACATACTACAAACAATGTACAAACACAATATACATGCATGGTACCTACACTCACTACAAAAAACCCCATATATAATACATGGTACAGTTTTCATAGACATATCTACACTCCCCTCACCGTTTTTTTAATTTAATTTTAAAATTGTATAAATTGTGTAAGAGATTTGGAAATTTTTGATTTAAAAAATTTAAATTTTTTAAGAAGTGCAATGAGGGTTATAATATTTGAAAAATAATATGGAAAAAGATTAAATATGGAAAGAAGTGACTAATTGAGAGACTTGTTGGTTAAGATAAAGAAGTATTCTTATATAACACTTTGTTTAAGAAGAATTAATTTTAAAAACCCCTCTCAGTTTCATACAAACACTTCTCTCATTCTTCATTAATAAATAAGAAAACATTCACCATGCAGATACAAAAAAAAAAACTTTCGGTGATGTAAACAAAAAAATGTCAACTTGGATGATTTGATCTCGAAATAAGAATTTTGGTGGTGGTGCCACAACCTGGCCGTACGCTGTGTGTTGCACAAATGGCCAGTACGGGCTGTGTGTTGCCAAACCTGGCCGTACGCGTGGTTGCCACAAATGGCCGTGAATGTGTGTTGCCACAAAATGGCCAGTACGACTGTGTGTTTCCCAAAACCTGGCCCTCGACTGGGGTTGCACAACCGGCCGTACGACTGTGTGTTGCCCAAACCTGGCCCGTCGATGTGTGTTGCCAACCTGGCCAGTCCGTGTGCTGCCACAACCCGGCCGTCGACTGTGTTTGCACACCTGGCCAGTACGACTGTGTGTTGCCACAACTGGCCGTAGAGTGGTTGCCCAACCTGGCCAGCGACTGTGTGCTGCCACAACCTGGCCAAATCGAATGTGTGTTGCCACAAAACCTGGCCCGTCCACTGTGTGTTGCCAAACCTGGCCCGTAGCTGGTGTTGCCCAAAATGGCCGTACGACGCCACGATGGCCGTCGGGGCCCCAAATGGCCAGTCGCTGGTGTTGCTACGCCCGGCCGTACGATGTGTGCTACTGTCTCCCAGCTGTTGTTATGTACTGTGATGTATCAAAAAACCAAATAAATGCTACTGACACTGAAAGTTGTAGTGCAAAATTGTTGCAAAGATTATGCCCCAAACCGGGTATGCTATTATGTATTTTTTCCCACCCTCGTTGTGTTGTGCTGTTTAAAGTCGTCTGATGCACCAAAATTAATAAAAACTGTTATAACTGTTTGGTAATTTGATTAAAATTTTAAAAGGATTCTTATTTAGGGTTCGTTGTTAGGTGCAAGTGTGTAAGTTGGGGCGCTCTGGAAGAATCATGGAAAGGTTTTTACCAGAAGATTATGATAGAAGATCTCTGTGGGTTTTTGCTGAAATAGAGTGATGGCAGGACTCTGTTGGTAAAAGACTTTTGGTAGAGGATCATTTGTTACTTTTAAGATGAACAAATCGGGAATACGTTGCTTGATGGTGTGTCTCCACCGGATTATTTTTCAGCGACTTATTTTTTTTGTTTTCTGATGGGAAAGAGAATTTTGTCTCTTTGTCCCTCCAGATTAAAGGGCAGTGTTTCCTCTAGAAAATTTTATTATGGATAGCTAAGGCTTGACAAACTTTGTCAAACTAACGGCTTGAAAAAAATGTGGAGAGTGAAAAAAGTTGCCCAAAAAAAAATGTCACATTAGTTGCACTTGGGACCTTTTACTTTCAAAATGCATTCGTGGAAAATTAAAAGTTTTTTGCTGATGGTTTTTTTCAGAAGAAACAATTTCTTTTGTTAAGTTTTGTAAATTTTAATACCCCTTTTATTAAATTGTTTTTTGGGAATAATTGGGGAAGGGCCGGGGACTCATTCCACACACTGGGCCGGATCGATCCCGGTCGACTGGAAACTTGGACGTGTTTCCTTAAGATACGGTTGTCTATGTTTACCCCTCAGTAAAATGGGTACCTGGGTGTTGTCGAAAGGTGTGGGTGATCCTGGGATAAAATGACTAATTTGCCCGGAATTCTCCTAATAAAGGAGTCTCTTTTAGTAGTATGCACTGATGTCAGCTATGGCGGTTACCCTTTTACATGTTTCTTGTGTAATATGTTTATTATTTTATTTTTTATTTTTTATTATTATTATTATTATTAGTAAAGGAAAGAAATTGTGAGTATTAAAATTTTCCTAAATTTAATTTTAAATTTTTACTAAATTTCCTATAAAACATTTGATGTTTTGTACATAGCTTCCAAAAAATTACTTGGCAATAAATTCCCTATTTATTTTTTAAAAAAATGGGCCACTTTAATGGAGAAAAGTTTGGATTATTTTGAGGGTAGGTCCTATCTGCTTTTTTTTATTTTAGAATGGGAAAAAAAGAAATGTACTTTTCATGTGAAAATTTTGTGTTTTTCACATCTTTTTTTCAGTCTTTCTGTACTGATAACTTGATAAGCAAATTCTGATGGGTTCAAACTTTAAACCGCTTTTTTATTTAGTTATTGGTTTTTTTGAAAGATGTGAAAATTTTATTTCCGCTTTTGTAAGTCCTAATTTACCCTTTTTAAGGAATTTGAAAAATTATTTTTCTTGTTATTTTTTAAATTTTTGATTCCCTTTTAAATTTCAAATTTTAATACGGCTGAAATGCATTGTTTCATTAGAATTCCCCAAAAAATTCTTTTTCACTCTTCACAACTTCGCCAAATTTAGACAACCCACCTTTAAAAATTTTCCTTTGTCTTATAGTAAATTGTTTTTGAGGGGATACTAGCTAGAGATGTTCGGATGTGCAAATTTTTGATTTCCCCGGTGCGATGGTATCAGGGTTTTTTCTTATTTTGCGGATGAGATGCGAACGGTGTAAGAAATTGTGTAGTGTTCCCGGGGTGGGATTCGATAAACTCTTTACTAGCCCTTTGCTTGCGGCATTATTGTCGCCTTTTACTACCATATGACTTAAAACGGAAGAATTCTGACCTAGTTCCCCAAAAGAACGAAAGGGGGAACTCTGTAAGAAAAAAGAATTGTTACTGATTCATGTAAACTCAGATGGTGCGAATACACATGTCTGTAATGCACAACACATGGTACTGAATAGATGTGGTGAGGTATCGAGATGTATTTGCCATCTTATGTGTTCGGACAAAACGGGAAAAAACACCCGCAAACATTGTGTAACATGGTTTCCGTTGCCCCCTCATTTCAGGACGGTAACACCTCCCTGGGGGGTTTCTGAAACACGAATAACAATGAAAAAATCTTTTGTAGTTACTGGTTTTAAAAAAAAACCAAACAGTGGGGAAGAATTCACGGTACCCACCCTTTTTAAAAACTACTAAAAACCCGTTGCTTTCCACCCGGCATAACCGAATTAAAATGAGAAATTAAATTAATAAGAAATAATCGTTGATGGTAATCATAGGCTGCAGGCCTAAAAGTGTGTACTTCAGTGGGTATTCCTTACTGCTCTTTGGAAGTCCGTACTTTAGCTAGCTTACTAAGTTTGTACAGAGAATAATACTGCGCATTTAGTAGCTATTAAAATATTTTGCTCTGTACAGCAGAGGAGAAAAATTCTCGCCACCCTCCCACAGCACCTCGCCACCCTACCATAGTGCCTCGCCACCCTACTATAGCGCCTCGCCACCCTCCCATAGCGCCTCGCCACGCGCCTCATCCGCTCTCTAGCACGACACTGTAGGTATTGAAAATACATAAAACGCGACAAACCAAAATTACCAGAAAAGTATCAATCAGTAACATAAATTGTGATAGCAAGAACGGTGGATAAATTAGAAAGCAGAAATATGCTGTTGTGTGTGACCCAGTACAGCCAATCTTCACCCAATTAAAGGACACCACACTCACCCACAGCTGTACCCTGACCACAACACATCCCCGAAAACCTCCATCAGTCCATGCAAGATATGGGTGAACCAGGTTGGTGATTTTTTTCCCACGTTTTATCAGTCATGTGGAATGTCCTCATTACATTTCGTGTAAGGTATACGGACTGAAGATACATTTGAAGTACAATGGTGTATCTGAGGAAGACAGAAAGAATGCATGTGAGGGGAAAGTTCATTAGATAAGAATAGAAGTATAAATGAATGATGGAGGTAGTATAAATGGGTGAATGGTTGAGTAAGGGGCGTGCATATTATTCGACTTTCTCCTCCCACCAAATCTATAAGCAAGGAATTCCACTCTTTTTTTTTTTTTTTTTTATTCTAGGTGTTGGGCTCGTTAATGTAACCAGACCCGATTTGACATACGTCTTTTAACATAATTAGTCTCAGTCCTGACTGCTTATCCGGGTTTAAGAACTTCCGTTTATTTTTTCTTTTCTTTTTTTTTTTTTTGTCTTTTAGTCTTGGGGTTCGACTCGGATCATTCGACACACTGGTCCTGTCTCAGGTACTCTTAATGCTAGTGCTAGTGACCTTGATCGCTTTAAGGTTGCAGCAGATGTTCGTACTAGTGCAGCTGGCAGCAGCACTAGTGGAGGTACTGCTATCAGTGTTGTTTCTGGCTCTAGAACACATCTAAAAATTTACAACAAATGGGAACTCAGAGCCGCATAACCACAGCCAACGGAAACATGAAATATGCAAACTCTTGTTTTGTGACATCTCTTAATGAAGTCCTACTGGGACTAACTAAAAGAGAACTTGCATGTACGACATGCAGCTCTAGGTCTTTCAAGCTCTTTCACCCATAAATGTGCCATAGTTCAGTAAATGAAGAGAAATACTATGATTTAAACTATCCAGACCACCTGAAGAAGTGTACGAGGCGTGTAAAGTCTCAGGGACGCAAGTACGACCATGCAAACTATAATCATTCAACCTACAGGAAGCAGAAAAATGACAAGAAATGCTAAGAAAATTTCATCATTTACGATCCCGCTAGTGGTGGACTCATCTGAAATAGATATTAAGCCCAACCAACAAGATCCCAGCAAAGCAACTAGCAATGTATCATCATTTGTGTTTACAAAGGCACAAAGTCTCAAATCTAGGAAAAAAGCAGTAAATTGCCGTTTATCAGTGGTTTTTCTCATGAAGTCAAACGTAATGTTTGCAGTTTTCACGGAGACTCACATGTAAGACTGGTTTGATAATGAAATATGGGTTCCATGGCACAACGTATTTAGATGCGACTGGTAAAACAGGCACGAAAGAAGGACGAAGGTCTGTTTGTATGTTAAAGACTCGTTCATGTAGAGTGAGTTACTGAACACCACTAATGATTTGGTCGAAGTTCTGACAGTCAAAATCAAAAACTTGAACCAATTGTTGTGCTTGTGTACAAGCTCTCCTGGAGTCTACCTGGAGGGTA
>NW_026466695.1:0-14224 GCF_026875155.1 Cherax quadricarinatus
CTGTGTTCAGGCTCCTCCTTCATAAAATATTAGAGGCCCAGGATAGTGGTTTCTTACAAGTTTTGACAAATCTAGAATTCCATGAGTCTAGGCCTGGAGCAGAAAGCATGTCGATGACTTCTTCATAGTTAACTGAGGAGAGGGCTACATGGGAAATTGTGGAGATGATGGCAAGGGTTTGAGTCTCCTTCATGAAAAACCCATTTGGGTCATCTACCTGTAGACTGATGTGTGATTTCACTGAATACGGAGTTGTACTGTGACTTCAGTTTTTCATTCATTTCTTTATTGTCACCAGTGTGTGTTCAATCTTTCAGTACCTATACTGGATGTGGTTTTCCTCTGAATTTATACTCCCCACAAGGAAGGTTCCTTGATGTTGGTGAGGGGCTCTTGATTTAGGGAATTGGATCTGTGCTCCAGTTCCCCGAATTAAGCCTGAATGCCTTCCACATCCCCCCCCCCCCAGGCGCTGTATAATCCTCCGGGTTTAGCGCTTCCCCTTGATTAACATAACAACATGAATTTATACTTTGCTCGCTCGCTTCTTTCTCTCTCTCTCTCTCTCTCTCTCTCTCTCTCTCTCTCTCTCTCTCTCTCTCTCTCTCTCTATCTCTCTCTCTCTCTCTCCTGGGCTCTGTAATTTGCAATGTTTGTGTTCGATGTTCTCCATTTCTCTAACCAGATTTTTCCCTTTCGTGCTTCAGAGAAACCCAACACAATGTGAAGCACTCAACACAATGTGAAGCACTCAACACAATGTGAAGCACTCAACACAATGTGAAGCACTCAACACAATGTGAAGCACTCAACATAATGTGAAGCACTCAACACAATGTGAAGCACTCAACACAATGTGAAGCACTCAACATAATGTGAAGCACTCAACATAACGTGAAGCACTCAACTAACATGAAGCACTCAACACATGTGAAGCACTCAACACAATGTGAAGCACTCAACACAATGTGAAGCACTCAACACAATGTGAAGCACTCAACACAATGTGAAGCACTCAACACAATGTGAAGCACTCAACACAATGTGAAGCACTCAACACAATGTGAAGCACTCAACATAATGTGAAGCACTCAACACAATGTGAAGCACTCAACACAATGTGAAGCACTCAACATAATGTGAAGCACTCAACATAACGTGAAGCACTCAACATAACATGAAGCACTCAACACAATGTGAAGCACTCAACACAATGTGAAGCACTCAACACAATGTGAAGCACTCAACACAATGTGAAGCACTCAACACAATGTGAAACACTCAACACAATGTGAAGCACTCAACACAATGTGAAGCACTCAACACAATTTGAAGCACTCAACACAATGTGAAGCACTCAACACAATGTGAAGCACTCAACATAATGTGAAGCACTCAACACAATGTGAAGCACTCAACACAATGTGAAGCACTCAACACAATGTGAAAGCACTCAACACAATGTGAAGCACTCAACACAATGTGAAACACTCAACACAATGTGAAGCACTCAACACAATGTGAAGCACTCAACACAATGTGAAACACTCAACACAATGTGAAGCACTCAACACAATGTGAAGCACTCAACACAATGTGAAGCACTCAACACAATGTGAAACACTCAACACAATGTGAAACACTCAACACAATGTGAAACACTCAACACAATGTGAAGCACTCAACACAATGTGAAGCACTCAACACAATGTGAAACACTCAACACAATGTGAAACACTCAACACAATGTGAAGCACTCAACACAATGTGAAGCACTCAACATAATGTGAAAACACTCAACACAATGTGAAGCACTCAACAAATGTGAAGCACTCAACACAATTTGAAGCACATCAACACAATGTGAAGCACTCAACACAATGTGAAGCACTCAACATAATGTGAAGCACTCAACACAATGTGAAGCACTCAACACAATGTGAAGCACTCAACACAATGTGAAGCACTCAACACAATGTGAAACACTCAACACAATGTGAAACACTCAACACAATGTGAAGCACTCAAACCTAGGAAGCACTCAAAACAATGTGAAACTCAAACACATGTGAAGCACTCAACATAATTGAAGCACCAACAAATGTAAACAACACAATGTAAGCACTAACACAATGTAAGCATCAACACAAGTGAAGCACTCAACACAAGTGAAACACTCAAACAATGTGAAACACTCAACAAATGTGAGCACTCAATAACAATGTAAACATCAACACAATGTGAAGCACTCAACACAATGTGAGCACTCACACAATGTGAAACACTCAACACAATGTGAAGCAGTCACACAATGTAAGCACTCAACACAATGTGAAGCACTCAATACACATGTGAAACACGTCAACACAATGGAAGCATAACAAATGTGAAGCACATCAACACAATATGAAGCACTCAACACAATGTGAAACACTCAACACAATGTGAAGCATCACACAATGAAGCACTCAACACAATGTGAAGCACTCAACACAATTGAAGCACTCAACACACTGTGAAACACTTCAACACAATGTGGAAACACTCAACACAATGTGAAGCACTCAACACAATGTGAAGCACTCAACACAATGTGAAGCACTCAACACACTGTGAAACACTCAACACAATGTGAAGCACTCAACACAATGTGAAGCACTCAACACAATGTGAAACACTCAACACAATGTGAAGCACTCAACACAATGTGAACACTCAACACAATGTGAAGCACTCAACACAACTGTGAAGCCTCAACATAATGTAAGCATCACAATAATGTATAGCACTCAACATAATTGACACAGAGATGAGGACTCCTATATGTGGTTAATACAAATATCTAGGTCAATAACAATTACAATATCGTATGGCCAATAACAATAACAATAAATGTTATGGTTCAATAACAATACAATATCGTATGGTCAATAACAATACAATATCGTATGGTCCAATAACAATACAATATCGTATGGTCAATAACAATACAATATCGTATGGTCAATAACAATACAATATCGTATGGTCAATAACAATACAATATCGTATGGTCAATAACAATACAATATCGTATGGTCAATAACAATACAATATTATTACTGCTTTCATATACTGTCTTGACTTCTAACATTGTTACCTGGAGTTGATTTCAGGGATCACTGCCCCCGCAGCCCGGTCCCAGACCTGCTCTCTTGGTTGTTGACTTGATCGATCAGACTCTTGGTGCCAGCCCCACACAGACACAACAACCCGGCTTGGCTACTTGGGCACAACCCTCAACACTAGTCACAGGTATGTCACAGACAAAGGTAAGGAGAGACTAACCAGTGGTTTGCGTATACAGCAAAGACTTGGTATTGCCAGCCCGCGTGTTTGAATCCCCATCACAGCACTGAACTGTTACACACACTGTTGGTGGCATTGCTTCCCAGCCGACATACCAGTAGCGCTCGTTACCTTGCCTCCCAGTGACTGCCAGTGTAGTGCCTCATGTTAGTTTTGTAGTGCCTCCCAGTGACTGGCAGTGTTGTGCCTGTGTGTAGTGCCTCCCAGTGTTGTGCCTGTGTGTAGTGCCTCCCAGTGACTGCCAGTGTTGTGCCTGTGTGTAGTGCCTCCCAGTGACTGCCAGTGTAGTGCCGCCCAGTGACTGCCAGTGTAGTGCCTCCCAGTGACTGCCAGTGTAGTGCCTCTTGTGTGTAGTGCCTCCCAGTGACTGCCAGTGTAGTGCCTCGTGTGTGAAGTGCCTCCCAGTGACTGCCAGTGTAGTGCCTCTTGTGTGTAGTGACTGCCAGTGTAGTGCCTCCCAGTGACTGCCAGTGTAGTGCTTCTTGTGTGTAGTGCCTCCCAGTGACTTCCAGTGTAGTGCCTCCCAGTGACTTCCAGTGTAGTGCCTCCCAGTGACTTCCAGTGCAGTGCCTCCCAGTGACTGCCATTGTAATGCCTCATGTGTGAAGTGCCTCCCAGTGACTGCCAGTGTAGTGCCTCTTGTGCAGTGCCTCCCAGTGACTGCCAGTGTAGTGCCTCCCAGTGACTGCCAGTGTAATGCCTCATGTGTGAAGTGCCTCCCAGTGTAGTGCCTCTTGTGTGTAGTGCCTCCCAGTCACTTCCAGTGCAGTGCCTCCCAGTGACTGCCAGTGTAATGCCTCATGTGTGAAGTGCCTCCCAGTGTAGTGCCTCTTGTGTGTAGTGCCTCCCAGTGACTTCCAGTGCAGTGCCTCCCAGTGACTGCCAGTGTAATGCCTCATGTGTGAAGTGCCTCCCAGTGACTGCCAGTGTAGTGCCTCCCAGTGACCACCAGTGTAGTCTCTCTTGTGTGTAGTGCCTCCCAGTGACTGCCAGTGTAGTGCCTCCCAGTGACTGCCAGTGGAGTGCCTCTTGGATGTAGTGCCTCGTGTATAGTGCCTCCCAGTGACTGTCAGTGTAGTGCCTCTTGTGTGTAGTGTCTCCCAGTGACTGCCAGTGTAGTGCCTCTTTTGTGTAGTGCCTTCTAGTGACTGCCATTGTAGTGCCTCTTGTGTGTAGTGCCTCCCAGTGACTGTCAGTGTAGTGCCTCTTGTGTGTAGTGCCTCCCAGTGACTGCCAGTGTACTGCCTCTTGTGTGTAGTGCCTCCCAGTGACTGCTAGCGTAGTGCCTCCTAGTGACTGCCAGTGTAGTGCCTCCCAGTGACTGCCAGTATTGTGCCACTTTTGTGTAGTGCCTCCCAGTGACTGCCAGAGTAATGCCTCGTGTGTAGTGCCTCCCAGTGACTGCCAGTATTGTGCCACTTGTGTGTAGTGCCTCCCAGTGACTGCCAGTGTAGTGCCTATTGTGTGTAGTGCCTATAGTGCCTCTTGTGTGTAGTGCCTATAGTGCCTCTTTTGTAGTGTCTATAGTGCCTACTCGTGTGTAGTGCCTAAATCGTGTGAATTTCCTACTCGTGTGTAAATGCCCTTTGGGGCCTACCCCGAGTGTGTGCCTACTCTTTTGCAATGCCTATATGCCTATCTTGTGTGTAGGGCTATAGTGCCTACTTTTGTGTAGTGCGTATAGTTTCCCCCTCTTGTGCGTAGGCCTTAATTTCCTACCCCCGTGTAGTGCCACGTGCCTAACCCTTTTGTTAGTGCCTACAGTGCCTACTCTTTTGTGTAGTGTACGTGCCTACTTCCCTTTGTGTAATGCCTACTTTTTGGGGTTTTTGCCTATAGTGGCCTACCCTTGTTTTGTAAATGCCTTTCCCTTGTGTGGGAGTGCCTACCCTTTTTTGTAGTGCCTATAGCGCCTACCCTTGTGTTAGTGCTATAGGCCTACCCCTTTTGTGTAGGCCTATAGTGCCAAACCCCTTTTGGGGGTTTGCCTATAAGGCCTTCCCTTGTTTGTAGTGCCTATATTTCCCCACCCTTTTTGTGTAGTCCTATAGTGCCTACCCTTTGTGTTAGTACTATTTGTGCCTACCCTTGGGGGGTAGTGGGTTTTAGTGCCAAACCCCTTTTGTGTGTTTCCTATGTGCCCCCACCCTTTTGTGTAGTACCTATAGTTTCCTAACCCTTTTGTGTAGTGTTCTAATGCCTACCCTTGGTGTATGTTTAAAAGTGGCTACCCCTTTTGTGTAGTGCCCTATAGTTTTCCTACCCTTGTGTTTTAGAAACCCTTTGTTTCCTACCCCCGTGTGTAGTGTCTATTTGTGCCTACCCTTTTTGTGTAGTGGGCTATATGCCTACCCTTTGTGTAGTGTTTTATAGCGCCCACCCTTTTTGGGTATTTATAGTGCCTACCCCTTTTTTTGTGTTTCCAAAATGCCTACCCTTGTGGTGTATGGTTGTAGTGCCCTTTCCCCAAAAGGGGTAGTGTCTATATGCCTACCCTTGTGTGTAAATGTCTATTTGTGCCCACCCCCTTTTGTGTAAAACCTATGGGCCCACCCCTTTTGGTAGTGTCATATTTCCTACCCTTTTGTAGCGCCTAAGTTTCCTACCCCTTTTGTGTAGTACCCATAGTGGGTACCCTTGTGTGTTGTGTTAAGTGCCTGCCCTTGTGTGTAGGACCTATAGTGCCTACCCTTGTGTGTAAAGGGGCCCATAGTGCCTCCTTTTGTTTGTAGTGTCTATAGTGCCCCAAACCCCTTTTTGTAATGTCTTAGTGCCCAACCCCTTTTGTGTAGCGCCCATAGTGCCACCCTTGTGTGGGAGTACTAAGTGCCCACCCTTGTGTTTTAAAGGCCCCAAGTGCCTTACCCCCTTTTGTGAGTAACCCATAGTGCCTAAACCCTTTTTTGTGTAGTCATAGTGCCTACCCTTGTGGGGTAGTACCTATAGTCCTACCCTTGTGTGTAGTGTCTATAGCGCCTACCCTTTTGTTTGTGCCTACCCTTGTGTGCAGTGTCCCATAGTGCCTTAAAACCCCCCCCCCCCTTTTGTGTAGTGGGGCCCATAGGCCTACCCCTTTTGTGTTGTACCTATAGTGCCCAAACCCCTTTTGGGGTTTGTGTCATAGTTTCCCAAACCCCTTGGGGTTTAAGTGCCTATAGTGCCTACCCTTGTGGGTAGTACCTATTTGTCCTACCCTTGTGTGTTGTGGGCCCATTGTGCCTAAACCCCTTTTGTTTTAGTGTCTATAGTGCCTACCCTTGGTGTTGTGTCTAAAAGCGCCTACCCTTGTGTGTAGTGTCTATAGTGCCTACCCTTGTGTGTAGTGCCTATAGTGCCTACCCTTGTGTGTAGTGTTATAGTGCCTACCCTTGTGTGTAGTGCCTATAGTGCCTAAACCCCCGGTGTGTGTCTATTTGTTTCCTACCCCTTTTGTGTAGTGCCTATAGTCCCCACCCTTTGTGCAGTGTCTTTAAAAATTTTTTCCTAACCCCCGTGTGTAGTTGTCTATAGGTACCCCTTTTGGGTAGTGGCTATAGGCCTAACCTTTGGGGTAGTGCCATAGTGCCTACCCTTGTGTGTAGTGGCTATAGTGCCTACCCTTGTGTGCAGTGTCTATAGTGCCTACCCTTGTGTGTAGTACCTATAGTGCCTACCCTTGTGTGCAGTGTCTATAGTGCCTACCCTTTTGGGGTAGTGTCCAAAAGGCCCCCACCCTTGTGTGTAGTTGGGTATAGTTTCCCACCCTTGTGTGTTGTTTCCCATAGTGCCTACCCTTGGTGTATTGGGATAGTGCCAAACCTTGTGGGGCAGTTTTCTATAGTGCCTACCCTTGTGGGGTAAATACCCCTTTGTGCCTACCCTTGTGTGCAGTGTCCCATAGTGGCCCCCCCCCCTTTTGTGTATTTCCCCATAAATGCCCACCCTTGTGTGTAGTGTCTATATTGGGCCCACCCTTGTGTGTAGTGCCTATTGTGGGCCCACCCTTGGGGTGTAGTGGTTAGTGCCCCACCCTTGTGGTAGTACCATAGTGCCTACCCCTTTTGGGTAAATACCTATAGTGCCTACCCTTGTGTGTAGTGGGGTTTATTGGGCCCACCCTTTGTGTTTTAGTGCTTTAGTGCCTACCCTTTTTGTGTAGTGCCTATAGGCCTCCCTTGTGTGTAGTGTCTTTAAAGGGGCCCACCCTTGTGTGTAGTGGCCTATAGTGCCTACCCTTTTTTGTGTTTTGCCTACCCTTGGGTGTAGTGCCTATAGTGCCCCCCCCCGTGTGTAGTGGGCCCATAGTGCCCACCCTTGTGGGGAAATACCTATAGTGGCCCACCCTTGTGTGTAGTGTTTATAGTGCCCACCCTTTTTGTTTTATGTCCCTTTGTGCCTACCCCTTTTGGGGTAGTGGGCCCATAGTGCCTACCCTTTGTTGTAGTGCCTATAGGCCTACCTTGTGTGTAGGCCCATAGTGCCTACCCTTTTGGTAGTGGCTATGTGCCAAACCCCTTTTGTGTAGTTCCCAATGCCTACCCCTTGGGGTGTAGTAAACCTTTTTGTGCCTCCCTTGGTGTAGTGCCCATAGTGCCTACCCTTGGTGTAGTGTTTTATATTTCCTACCCCTTTTGTTTTAGTGGGCTTAGTGCCTACCCCTTTTGGGGTAGTAACCCAAGTGCCCACCCTTTTTGGGTAGGGGCCCCATAGGGGGCCCCCCTTGTGTGTTTGGTCTATAGTGTCTTCCCTTGTGTGTAGTACCTATAGTGCCTACCCTTGTGGGGTAGTGCCCCATAGTGCCTTCCCCTTTTGTGTAGTGTTATAGTGCCCTTTCCCTTGTGTTTTAGTACCTATAGTGCCTACCCTTGTTTTTGTAGTGTCAAAAGGCCTACCCCCTTTTGTGTAGTGTCTATAGAGCCCTTTCCCCTTTTGTGTAGTGTCTATAGTGTTCCCTTGGTGTGTAGTGCCTATAGTGCCTTCCCTTGTGTGTAGTGCCTTTTATGCCCTTTTCCCTTGTGTGTAGTACCCATGTGCCCCACCCTTTTGAGGGATTTCCTATAGTGGGGCCCACCCTTGGGTGATGTCTATGTGCCTACCCTTGTGTGTAGTACCTTTAAATGCCTCCCTTGTGTGGTGTCTATAGTCCTACCCTTGTGGGGCAGTGTTATAGTGCCTACCCTTGTGTTTTCTTTTCTATAGTGCCTACCCCTTTTTTGTAGTGCCTATAGTGCCCCCCTTTTTGTGTTGTACCTATAGTGGCCCACCCTTGTGGTAGTGCCCATAGTGCCTACCCTTGTGTGTAGTGTCTATATTTCCTACCCTTGTGGGGTAGTACCTATAGACCCACCCCTTTTGTGTAGTGCCTATTGTGCCTTTCCCTTTGTGTAGTGTTATAGTGCCTACCCTTTTGTGTAGTACCAAGGCCTACCCTTGTGGGGTTTGTGTCTATAAATGCCTACCCTTGTGTGTAGTGTCTATAGTGCCTACCCTTGTGTGTAGTGTCTATAGTGCCTACCCTTGTGTGTAGTGCCTATAGTGCCTACCCTTGTGTGTAGTGCCTATAGTGCCTACCCTTGTGTGTAGTACCCCTTTTGTGCCCACCCTTGGGGTTTTAGTACCTATTTGTTTCCTACCCCCTTTTGTGGGGGTTATAGTCCTACCCTTTTTGGGGAAATACCTAAGTGCCTTTCCCCCTTTTGTGTTTGGGCTAAGTGGCCCCACCCTTGTGTGCAGTGTCTATAGTGCCCACCCTTGGTGCAGTGTTTTATAGTTTCCCCAAACCCTTTTGGGGTTTGTCCATTTAAAAATGCCCTTTTTCCCTTTTGTGCATGTTTTATAGTGCCCAACCCCTTTTGTGTTGTACCAAGGGTACCCCTTTTGTTAGTGTCTATTTGTTTCCTCCCCTTTTGTGGGAGTGGGCTATATGCCACCCTTGTGGTAGTACCTATTGTGCCTACCCTTGGGGTGTAGTTTTCTATAGTGCCTACCCTTGTGTGTAGTGCCCATAGGCCACCCCTTGTGTGTAAATTTTATAGTGCTACCCCCTTTTGTGCGTGTCCCATAGTGCCTACCCTTGTGTGTTTTTGTGTTAATAGTGCCTACCCTTGTGTGCAGTTGGTTATAGTGCCTAAACCCTTGTGTTTCAGTTTGGGTTTTTTTATAGTTTCCCACCCTTGTGTGTAGGTTTCCCATAGGTGCCTACCCCCTTTTGTGCAGTGTCCCAAGTGCCTACCCTTTTGTGCCCGTGTCCCATAGTGCCTACCCTTGTGTGAGTGCCCATAGTGCCTACCCTTGTTTTAGTGCCTATGTGCCTCCCCTTTTTGTTTTTGTGCCATAGGCCCTTTCCCTTTTTGTGTAGTGTTTTGTAGTGCCCACCCTTGTGGGGTATGCCTTTTGTGCCCACCCTTGTGTGTAGTGCCCCATTAGTGCCTACCCTTGTGTGTGTTTCCTATAGTGCCTAACCCCTTTTGTTTAGTGTCCCTTTGTGCCTTTCCCTTGTGTGTAGTGTCTATAGTGGGCCCCCCTTGTGTGTAGGGACCTGTGTGCCTAAACCCCTTTTGTGTTGTGTCTTTAAATGCCTACCCCTTTTGTGTATTTTCTATAGTGCCTAACCCCTTGGTGTAGTGCCTATTGTGCCCACCCTTGGGGTGAAATGCCCAAAGGGGCCTACCCTTGTGTGTAGTGCCCATAGTGCCACCCCCTTTTGTGCAAATGTTATAGGGCCCCCCAAAAAATTTTTTTTCTTGTTTATGGTACCTGAAAGGGAAAAACATACCCACATATTCTGAAGAATTTAGACACTTTTTTAAAAATTTGGGGAAACTTTTCTGAAGAAACGTTTTGCCCGCCAGTTACGTCTTTTAAATTCAAACGAAAAAATTAAAAAGGGATAAAATACCGACAGATTTTTTAGGTTTAAGGGAAAATATGCAACAGTTAGGTTTTCTTTTTTTCGAAACGTTTCGCCTACACAGTAGGGTTCTTCAGTCGAGTACAGAAAAGTTGATAGAAGCAGAAGATACTTGAAGACGATGTAATCAGTCCATCACCCTTAAAGTTTTGAGGTGGTCAGTCCCTCAGTCTGGAGAAGAGCATTGTTCCGTTGTTCAATGTCTAATACAGAGAAGAACGGTGGAAGATGAGTTTGAGGTTATCAGTCCCTTAGCCTGGCGTCGATATGTTCAGTCGATCAATCTTGATGGACTGGATATATCGACTCCATTCTGAGGGACTGATTACCTCAAACTCATCTTCCACCGTTCTTCTCTATATTGGACTGAAGAAGCCACTGGCTAGCGAAACGTTTCCTCAATAAAGATTCCCAAATGTTGCAAAAGTGTTTCTTTCTTCAACTTATAGGTTTTCTAAACCATTTATGTCATATATCATTCATATCATATATCATTTATATCATATACGATCATGTCAACATCATCTCTCACTCACAGAGCAAAAAAAAACTCATGCTAGTTACCCATGTGTACTCACCGAGCCGTGCTTCCAGAGGTCGAGACGCTGCCGCCTCTTGGGTTGACACTGGTTGACAACTAATGTACTAGAGTTTCCTGGGCTGGGCACTATCGTACCTGCTGTTAATAAAATTGCTAACGGAGGGAGGACTTGGAAATACTTGCTAACGTTCCACTGTCTCTTCTGTGTTTTTATCTCCCATCTCTGTTCCTTTCTTCCTGGCCCTCTCTTCTCCAACATTTGTTTCTGGTCCTCTCTTCTCCAACACTTGTTCCTGGTCCTCTCCAACACTTGTTCCTGGTCCTCTCCTCTCCAACACTTGTTCTCGGTCCTCTCCTCTCCAACACCTGTTCCTGGTCCTCTCTTCTCCAACACTTGTTCCTGGCCCTCTCCAACACTTGTTCCTGGTCCTCTCCAACACTTGTTCCTGGTCCTCTCTTCTCCAACACTTGTTCCTGGCCCTCTCCAACACTTGTTCCTGGCCCTCTCCAACACTTGTTCCTGGTCCTCTCTTCTCCAACACTTGTTCCTGGCCCTCTCCAACACTTATTGGACCTCTCCAACGCTCGTTTCTGGCCCTCTTCTCTCCAACAGTTTGTCTTTGTCTGCCCTGGCAATTCCTCTCAGGAATTTATACGTCCTGGTCATATCCCCCGTTTACCTTGTTTCTAAGATCGTGTATGAACACTCACGTATGCTTGGTTGCAGGGGTCGTGTCTCTGCTCCTGGCCCAGCCTCTTCTCTGGTCGCTACTAGGTTCACTCTCCTGGCTTCACGAGGCTTACTGTACCTCTTGTTAAAGCTATGTATTGTTCCTGCCCTGACCACAACATTCTCCAGGTCGTTCCACTTCCTGACTCTTCTAAAGCTGAAGAAATACTTTATAACATCCTTGTTATTAATCTGGGTTTCCAGATGCCAGCTGTGCCCTCGTGCTCTTGTTTCCCATCTCTCCAACAACTGATCTCTCTTCACCCTATCAATTCCTCTCAGTAGTGTGTGTGCGTGTGCGAGAGAGAAAGAGGGAGGGGGGGATGGGGTAGCCAGGAGGGATATACAGAGGCATAACACTCATCTTTAAAGCACCAGCCCAGGCTACCTCCAACACTCCCACACTAACCCCTCAATACTCCATCACCTCCACACCCACCCAACCGCCATCATACCTGCCTGTATGTGATGAGGAATATATATATTTTTTTAATATAAATGCCATTATTCTTATATTCTCAAGTTTAAACATGAATCATTATAACCAGCTCATTCCAGACTGGTCAGACAAACTATCACCTGTCACTGAGCGGGGCCACGCCAGTAATGAGGTCATATCAGTTACGTACGGTCATAGACAAAGGTAGAACACACTGATCGTATAGTGTCCAGAACCAAATCAAGCAGGTTAATTTCCCTTGTAGGCTCTGTCACAAACTGCTTCAAAAAACAATCCTGAATTACTTCTAAGAAGTCGTTAGATTCTAAATTCCCAGTCAAAAAAGTCTTCTAGAATTGCTACGTTATCGTGCCTTGTGGCCTTAACAATTTCTTCCCATAGTAGTCTCCCCTGGTCCCAATCTAAGTTTGGGGGATGGTATATCACTCCTAAAATCAATTTTTCATGCCCCTCTGAAAATTCTATCCAGACTCTGTATGTGTTACTTCAGACTTAATACCCGTTTTTAAGATAAGATAAGATAAGATAAGATTTCGTTCGGATTTTTAACCCCGGAGGGTTAGCCACCCAGGATAACCCAAGAAAGTCAGTGCGTCATCGAGGACTGTCTAACTTATTTCCATTGGGGTCCTTAATCTTGTCCCCCAGGATGCGACCCACACCAGTCGACTAACACCCAGGTACCTATTTGCTGCTAGGTGAACAGGACAACAGGTGTAAGGAAACGTGTCGAAATGTTTCCACCGCGGAATCGAACCCGGCCTCCGTGTGTGAAGCGGAAGCTTTAGCCACCAGGCCACCGGGCCTGGTGGCACATACAGTGCCACCCCACCCCCCTTTCCGATACTTCTATCTACTTGGAACAATTTAAAACCCTGAATGTGACATTCTGCAGGCATGCCCGACTTTTTGAATTAAAACCACGTTCATTATGGCAATACATCAATGTTACCTGCACTAGCAACTTATCTCAACTCGTCCATCTTATTCCTAGAGCTACGGCTATTAGCAAATGTATATATTTAAAGACCCTCCTTTTTATTTACCCTTCCTGCTCATTTCTGTTTTTCCATTAAACCTATTACTGTCCTTGTCACCTAGTGTCACTGGCTTTCCAATATCCACCTTATTCTGCCTATTATCAGTTCCCCTAGAACTCATAATATTACTACACTGGGACTTCACTGTATTCCCGCCAAAAGCCATACCACTAACTATTCCTAGATTTAAGTTAAATAAATTTAGATTTAGAAAGGACATAGGTAAGTACTGGTTTTCAGAGTTGTGGATGTGTGGAACGGTCTTCCAAGTAGGGTGATCGAGGCTAGAACCCTGGGTAGCTTTTAAAAAGAGATTGGACAAATATATAAGTGTGAGGGGCTGGGTTAGATTGGTGTCGTGGGTACGGGAATCAATTCTTGGGTAGTTTAGGGTAAGGGTGCCTTGTATGGGTCAGTAGGGCTTTTGCAGTGTTCCTCCATTCTTACGTTCTTAAAGAGCCCAACGTTGTACAGGATGAAAACTAGACACACGTGCAGCATCTAGGTATCTTGGCGAAACGTCTACAATAAAGGTATCGAGATATTGCACGTGTCTAATTTTCATCATCTAAGGACCCAACATCGACCCCTGTGGAACACCGCTTGTGAAATTTTCCCACTCTGATTTCTCCCCGTTTATACAAACTCTCTGTTGCCTATCTGTGAGCCACGCCTCCATCCAGGAAAAAATTCTCCACCTATTCCGTGTGCCTCAACTTTCCTCAATAGCCTCCGATGTGGGGCTCTGTCAAAAGAATTACTGAAGTCTATATACACAATATCATATTCATTACCATGATCTACCTCCTCAAATACCTTAGTGAAAAAAGTAAATTCGCGACACTGCTGGCTAGTGACTAGGTGATCAACCTTCAAGTATAGCCAGCAATAATTAATGTGGCAGTATTGAGTTGCAAAGAGTCTGCAACTGGAGCATTAACCTCATGCTTCTATCCTCCCTAACACCCACCCACCCTCGCCACAACACAATCCTCACCACCCGCCCACAATCACCCTCCCACCCTCAACACACCACTACCCCACTACACCCTCACCAACAACACCACTTTCCCCACACCACTACCCTCCCACACCATTAACCATCAACCAACCTCATATCATACCCCCCCCTCACCATCACCACACACCAACCACACCCCACCACCCCCCAAATCTACCACACCCCTTTTACCACCCCCCCCCCAAACCCCAACCC
>NW_026466696.1:0-38264 GCF_026875155.1 Cherax quadricarinatus
ATCTCATTTCATAGTTTCCCCCTTTTCCCCTTTATATATTCAAGGATGTGAAAACTTAATGAAATATTCATCTTGTTTAGAATTTTAACCCCAAAACTTATTTTACATTGATTAGTTTGGGAAAAAAGAATACCTATTTATATCATGGCTATAAGAAGGACAAACTATTGGAGCGGTGGTCACAGTAATTTCAACAGGAGCAATATACGTCTTTTGTACAGGCCAATTAGCTTTATTTACCAACCAGCTCGGTCCTTTAAACCATGATACAGCATTTACAAATTTAGCATAAGGTAAACCTTGAGACAAGAAATCAGCTAGATTTCTCCTCACCTGGTATATGATTAAATGTTAACATATGCTGACCCAAACTATTATACTTCTCTTGCATCTGATTAATTTCAGCAACTCTGTTTTGTACGTACACAATTTTACTGTTTCCATTACTAATCCATTGTAAGGATACCTCATTATCAGACCAAATTACAGTGTCGCTAATATTTATCTCCTGCAACTTATTTCTTATATAATTTGCTAATTTGACGAGTACATAATTTGCTGTTAATTCCAACTGAGGTAAAGTATGTGATTTAATTGGAGATACTTTAGCCTTAGACATAACAAGAGAAATAACACTATTACATTGAGGGTGAGCAACTGCTCCTTATGCCAATTTTGAAGCATCACAAAAAATGAGTAGTACATTTTTCCCATTTGGATTGGCCACCTGGCGTGAGAACTCCAACATTGGAATTTTCTCATAATCACCAATTAATTCATCCCACCTGTTAATGAATTCCTCAGGTAGAATTTCATCCCAAGCACATTTATGTTTCCATGCTTCTTGTATTAATAATTTCCCTTTTATAGTAAGGGGTGTGAAACTAAACTAGTGGATCAAAACTTTTGGAAACTTCAGCAAGCAAGACTCTCTCAGTTAATTTACTGGGCCTACTGTAATTATAATGTTTTACCATTAACAAATTCTTTCTCAGTATCCAGTTAATCCCAATACATTACTACATTTTGGCACTTAATCTCCATTGTAATATTTGCTTATTTTGTACTTTAATTTGGAAGAATTACTATTACATTCCTCGAGGCATATTTGCACTTTTCATTATTTTATTAGCCTCTCCATAAGTCATTAACAGTTCCTCTTCAGTTGACGTCACACCCAGGAAATTATTATTTTTTTTTATTATCACACTGGCCGATTCCCACCAAGGGCAAGGGTGGCCCGAAAAAAGAAATCTTCACCATCATTCACGTCCATCACCGTCATGCAGAAGGGTGCTTTACACTACAGTTTTTAAACTGCAACATTAACACCCCTATGTTCAAAGTGGCAGGCTCACTTACATCCCATTCCAGGACTCAAGTCCGGCCTGCCGGTTTTTCCTGAATCCCTTCATAAAATGTTACTTTGCTCACACTCCAACAGCACGTCAATAATAAAAACCAATCGTCTCTCTTCACTCCTATTCAAACACACTCACCACTCCTGCGAAGTCCAAGCCCCTCGCACAACAACAAAACCTCCTTTACCCTCTCCCTCCAAACCTTTCCAAGGCCGACCCCTACCCAGCCTTCCTTCCACTATCCACTACAGACGATAGCACTCATGTAGTCATTCTGTTTTCGCTCCATTCTCTCTACATGTCCGAACCACCACAACAACCCTTCCTCACCCTCTGACAACAGTTATGGTAATCCCGCACCTCCTCCTAACTTCCATACTATACTACGAATTCTCTGCAATAATATTCACACCACACATTGCCTCAGACGATGACATCTCCACTGCCTCCAGCCTTCTCCTCGCTGCCACAATCATCACCCATGCTTCACACCATATAAGAAGTGTTGGTAAAACTATACTCTCATACATTCCCCTCCTTGCTCCAAGACAAAGTTTGTTTGTCTCCCAGACTCCTAATTGCACCACTCTCACCCTTTTCCCCTCATCAATTCTATGATTCACCTCATCCTTCATATACCCATCCACTGACACGTCCCACTCCCAAAATATCTGGAGTACATTCACCCCTCCATACTCTCTACCTCCAATCTGATAATCCAATCTTTAATCACCTAATTATTTTGTTATCCTCATAACCTTACTCTTTCCTGTATTCACTTTCAATTTTCTTCTTTTGCACACCCTACCAAATTCAATCCACCAATTCTCTGCAACTTGTCCTTCATCAGAATCTCCCAAGAGCACAGTGTCATCAGCAAAGATCAACTGGACAACTCCCACTTATATGTTTGATTCTTTATCTTTTAACTCCACGCCTCGCATTTACCTTCTCTTACAACCTATCTATAAAATATATTTAAACAACCACGGTGACACACACATCCTCCTTGTCTAAGGCCTACTTATACTGGGAAATAATTTCCCTCTTTCCTATGTACTCTAACATGAGCCCCACTATCCTCGAAAACCTCTTCACTGCTTTTCAGTAACCTACCACTCTAGGAAATTGTACACAAAAAATTGTTTGCTCATACTTTACTCAATGTACTTCCCATACGTTTTTAAGGTTGCATTTATCATCGCATTAAATAGGAATGGACTGGATAGTCACCAAATAATACGCTCCTAAAGCGAAAGGTTTCATAGGGCTAAGTTGTGTCAATAGGAATCTCATGGCCATGAGAAGCAGGTACAATCCGGTCCTGCCACATGTAACCCACTCTTAGGAAGCTTTACTAATGTCGCCTAAAGGCATAATGCTTCACACTGAAATTTAATAAATATCTCCTAATTTATTTATTCCGTCAACGACAACATGTCCATCAGTCATTTAAACTAGGTTAACATTTTTTGTTACTCTGGCACTACATTAAAACACAAACCTCAGAGAAGTGGTCTTAGAATCCTTCTTCACTCCGTGATGTGGCAAATAGTGACCATGAATATTTGGCTTGCTCAGGAGTACCGTCCTCTATATATTTATTACATTACAGCTTAGCATTATATCTTATAGGCAGTCAACAATTCTGGGTGTCTTACTCACTTCGCGAGCTGACCTTTAACTGCCAAAGCCATTCTGTAATTAGTGGGAAATTTTGGATGGTTTCATTCTCCACGGAAGTCGTTACCCAGTATTGTCCAGATTCAAATTTTACATCTCTCAGTACTGTTCTAGTAATATAGAATCGAATGGACATTCTTCATTTACATTTATTCCAAAGCCGTCAATTCCCACAATTTATGCACTGCTCAACACCATCACTATGAAGAAATTATACTGGGGTAACGATTTAATGAATAAGACACACATTTATGGTATTTGTAGTTTCCCTCTAGTCATTCATTACTATTACGAGGAAATCCTACCTACAATACATGGACTACCTGCAGTACTTCAAAAGGATGACACCACATTTCTTTACCATACCCTTTACAAAGGAGGCATAAAGTCCACAGACCAATCAAAAATGATTAATTGCGCCTTTCAGAATCATCACTTTACACCAGAAGGTGCTCAAATTTAAACGATTACGTTATAGCCTTTCTGTAGCTTTACTAGTCCTTTCCATAGAATTTTTCTCTGTAAGTTTATCTACAATTACTGCATTAACACTTTTTTTCTCCATTGCCCACCCTGACAGTTACATAAACAGAGTCATACAATTGAGACCTTTAATCCCAGAAAACCAATAATTTTTAAAAGCTGGGTATCTCCCATCTGTACTTACATCCCTCAAGACAATTACGCTTTATTAAAAGTACCTGGGATCCCTGATCCAATACTGCATTTACATTTTTATGATTTATGCCTTCATCCATCAATTTTACCTGTAACACAGGTAAGGCTACATTCACAAAACCATCAGTATTAACATTAGCAGCAATTTTTACATTAGCTACTGTTGTGTCAGGATTGTCAACATTAATCATTATTATCACAATAACCCTTACACATGACTATATGGTGTCTTCCGTTGTGAAATATGATAAATAGGAAGTTAAATTTTTGCATGACAATCCTTTACATTGTGATTACACTAAACTACTGATGCACATATGCAACTATTTTTAGGAATGAATTTTGATTATTACCATTGGGATAATTTGTCCCCCTCTTTGTGCCACGTTTAATTACAGATACCTTAGAGTTATTATGTGTTCATCTTAAAATGAGTATTGGCTTTCCTGCAACTGAACAATTGATTCTTGTAGAACCTAGTCTATTTCACTCTCCCCCAGACCAAAATAATCTTGTGATGTTTTGTTTAGAGAGCATTCAGTGTTTTTCAGCTTAATTTAATTCTGTACAATGGCACTCAATAACCAGTTTGAATTCCTTCAGATTTATATTTATTACTTAAAATTTTGAGAGTTGCACTCACAGTTAAACTCTAAACTGCTGTAAAGTTTGTAAGGGTGATCTGGAGAATTTTAAATTAACAATGATATTCACTAGATCCAAACCTACTTTTGTTCTTGTATTACTGTAATGTTACCTTCAACAAGTCAACTGCTTCCTTGTAAGAACTTCACATTGTAGGCTTGTATGAGAATGTGACATCTCCTCTTACCTGTCCTTTGAGGTGAAATAATTAGTTACACAGGCTAGGTCACTTCTGTCATGACCATCGTCTTTAAAAAATTGTCCAAAACTCCTCTCAGTTTTCTCCAAAGATTAAATACAGGTAAACCTAATTCTGGGAGTTTTGGCAGACATCATATTTGTTGGAGGCAGATTGATTAACTGCCAGTTTAACACATTTAATTTTTTCCAAGGCCAGACTTTTGCAAGACTGAATCATTTCCCTCCTAATTCACAATACTAAATAATCATAAGATCTACTTCAGTCACAATCAACACAGTTTTACTAACAAATCTCCTTCAACTTATTGTAAATATAATTTGGTATGAATCATATCTATTTACCTAAAGATCTAAAACAATGTTAAATCATCATATTCTACAGTTTCATTATTAATTAATTCCAATCTTTTATTATATCCTTGGTTTTACATGACCCTTCAAAGCTTGCACTAATGCTTTCTTTACTCTAAAATTTCATATGTTTTGTAATTCTACAATAATTTCCTCATTTTTCAAGCCATGATAGCACTGTATTAAATTCAACTTATTTAATAACACTGATAAAAACTTACAACACTGATTCCACTACCTTATGAATTAAAATCCGAGCTACTTGAGCTTAGCAATTACATGCAAAAAAATTAATAATAATAAATTTTAAATGTACATTAATACTAAACAAACCTTTAGCCCAGACTTTTGCTTATCAAAAATATTATACAATTTAATATAAAACCTTGCCATGAATTTGACATAGCAAAATTAACATTTACACAATATAATATTTAGCTACACTTGTCTTATCATTACACATACACAGATATAAAACTTGGCCCAGAATTGTCTTATCAAAATAATATTTATACAAATAAAAGCAAAATTTTAATATTATGGCCAAAAAAATTTTTAGCCACACTTGACTTGGCTTATCCAAATTAATAAGTAATCATTATAATCCACTACCACTGTGTCCATTTCACATTAATTATTAAGAAATAGACTAATTAATGACTTCACTAACTTACATCCAATAAGAAGGACCAATGGCCAAATTAAAATGTGGAAAATTACATTTATCTGCGTAGCGCAGGCCTTCAGTTTCCCATTTTCTATGACATAAATGTTATAAAATACATTATTGCCTCTATAGACATATAATTACTGTATTTTCTGGAAAATATACAGTATTTTCCACAACAGGTGTCTGAGTGTATACTCTCCTAATTTCCCCATAACAATCTACTACATCGCTGCTGGCGAATCCTTGTTTCTGTTTCATATGAATATCAACGAAACTATTACTGCTGCAACAGTTTATGTGACTAAATTGAAGGTTGAATCAGGTATGACGCATGAGAGATGTCTGCTATGCTACAAGGGATATTAATCGCAGATCTCTGCTTTGGGTTTCTTCGTAATGTGGGAGGGGGGGACCCCAACCCCAGAGCAATAAACCACAATATCGTGAAGTCAGGTGGTTTAAAGTGTTTTTTCTCAAGTGATCTACGCATCTCTTTTGCACTCAAATGGCAAAACTATTTCTTGAAGCAACAAAAGAGAGCAACGTGCATTTGCCCAAAATGATAGAGATAAGGAAGGAGGCAATTATTCGAAGTGTTTGGTAACAATTAGTGTGTGCATAAAAACAGTGGTTTGCTAACACGCTCCAATTTGTTTGAAAAGAGCATAAAGATTGCTTCAAGGTACGGATGGGAAGTGTGGTGTCCATGAGGGACCTTGCCGCCATATCAATTAATATACAAAGTGACAGTAGTGGACCATTTCGGACAATCTCATGAAACTAGTCCCTTATACAAGTCAGGAAATTCAAGCGTAGAACTAATTACATATAGTGTATATGCCTCTTGCGACTTTCTAGACGGAACATTGATAGTGCTGGAAATATACAGTGTTATTTAGTCTCTCCCTGCTGTTAATAAGTCCACATAACTTGAACAATGAATGTGTATGGAGTAGTCGAAATTTAACAGAATACAGCCAGTGATTTGCAAGAACATTTCCCAACGTGACAAACATAAGTGGCAACCATTCCACATTCCTCTAGACACTTTGTTAGTTCTTAAATCAAGTCTCCGATATCGATCATGCGTCAACAACAATGACACAGGAATCCAGCTATGAGGTCAGGGCAGGTTTATATCCACTTCTTTACCCCAAAATACTGAAGGGTTAAGGTACATGTATATGTAAGTAGAATATTGACTGTCTATAACAATGATAGGAATACCAATAAAAACCCAGTGAGTAACCACTACCCAATTTCAGATAATTGAAATGCTGGATAATTCTCCTTTTTGACAGCAAATTGTATGACTAACTAACTTGTTAATCAAACAACCTTCTGTTGACATTGAGACAGCATCACAAGGGATTTCCCGGAAGCGTGCTGCAGGAAATTGTGAAATTAAAAAGATAACTAATTAATTGCCCTATAAGTTTCATGCAGAAAAGCGAATTTATCTAAGCATTTTTTCCACACCTTTTGTATGCATACTAGAACCTCCTTATCTGTTTACTATCATGCACCTAAATCTCTGTCCTTGTAATTCCATGAGGTCATTATCAATTGAGTGACCACAATCAGAACGCAGAATTCACCTGCCACATTCCAAAGGCTGATCCATCAGGATATTGAAGACATTGAAGGCATGACAGCATATCTAGACGAAATAGTATAGTTTCTGATACGAGAAACCAACATGTTGATGCATGTGCCTCATGGGTGAGGGCAGTAATTTTACAAACATCTGAAGAGGAGTGGTTGCAGCCTGTGGCATATTTTTTTAGCCAAGTATCAATAACATCAATGGGTATGTTGTACAATAGACAAAGAAATTCGAATTTCTGTTACATATGCATGAAAACTTGAACCATTTTCCTTGGACCAGTTCCATTTAATGGGGTCACAGTCTACATAAAGCAAACACTCTAATCTACCTCAACTCCATGAAAACTATAACACCATAGTGTTTGAGATGGAGTTTCAGGCTGCAGCCTTATAATGTCAAATCCTCCACATATCTGAGATTATAACTTTTGGCAGATACACTTTCTCGTGTTTAGGATATGAAAGTGAAATATACTAATGGGTATCCAAGATCCTTTTTTTCTTTTCTAAAAATGTTTATTTCCTAACGAACCTTAACCTAACATAGCCTGATTCCGCTGTTTTCCAGGTATTAGTGACAGTGAGAATGTTGAAGTTTTTTTGAAGAGGTCGAAGATAGTGGTAAAGACCGATGTGCTGGATGATGTGATAAATCATTCACTTGATTAGTGAGGCCCTGAAGTGTCTGTGAGGGATGAACAGTATGGCGAGAGCAGAACGATTATGGGGCTAAGAGTTGTTATGAGTTGGTAGTGCTTAATGAGAAAGGAACCTGCACTGGCGAGATTATGAATAGGGATTTTGGGTGGGGATGATGGTGGAAGACGGTGGTTAATTCTGAATTATTTTTACTTAATGGAAAGAGAGTTAGAGCTTGAGAGAGTTTTTTATACGGCACATATGTTTTGTGTGTGTTTTTGTACATGCCAACATTCTTGAACGTGAAATGTTTGGTGAAGTGGGAGACAACGAGAAACTAATAACTTACGAACGCAAGATTTGATAAATCAATTCTAAACAAGCAGAATAACTCGGTGTTTGCAAGTTATATCCCGTGCCTCGTAGAATTAGCTTAATATATTGAAATAAAATATAAGGGAAAACACTCTCATTTTAGTAGATCCTTCGATAGTTAAAAGTTGTCTTCTCGCAGCTTTCATTATAAGATTCGGAGAATTTGGATGTACCAAAATGAGGTGTAACAAAATTTAAGTAAAAAATGTTGAAATACATCATTGATTACTCACTGTGTGCTATTCCTCGGTGAAATAAATACTTTAGCAATCAAAGTCATCACATCGTCTAATCACTGGGCCAGCACCACTTACTTTCAGCGCAGGAACCTCACTCATCCTGACTCACACCTTTCTGCCCTGTGTGGAGAATGTATTTTAAAATAATTCACACTCAAATATTCACTTCCTTACCATTATAGTAAGAAAAAAAGTATTCAGTCGTCCACAACTTTACGAAGAGTTAATGTTTGTTTAATATTATATTTGTTGATTTATATTATTGTACATAATTTTTGAAACTTACGGCGCCTTCAAATACATTTGGTAATAAACATCTCATCACTGTTTGACTCACATCTCCGTCATCTAGATGTTAACAACAATGTTTCTGATCCTCTTACCCACATCTCACACTTATTCTTACGCCTATTGTTGAGATAACGTAAAGTCAAAAATGAAAAGCAGGGTTTGTGATTCATGCGTTGAATTGCGTCCTCCCGCAGTAACAGCCTGGTTATCACGCTATTGATCCACCACCGAGGCCTGTCCACAAAACCTTCCACGGGCGTTGAACCCGAAACCCACCACAGGTAAACCCAAGGTAGTACAACTCCATCCACAATAACACAAAAATAACAGAAACAACTTGAACAATATAAAGAAAAAATAACTACAACAAAAGCAAAAAGAACAGTAAAACAGCAGGAACAACAACAACAATAAAACAATAACAACCAACACACAAGCAAACAACAACTTTTAAATACATTGACAGAGGGGGGAAGAAGGGTTTAAGTAATAAATATCTGGCACTAAGTGTATGGATTTGCTGGAATATCTGTCACCAACCAACTTTAAATCTTATATATCACAAGTACATCAAATAAAATAAAATAAATGAAATCCTATTGTTAAAGTCACCATGGTAAAACTTTTACCTGAATAGACAGCAAAGTTGAAAAATAAGGCTACGCAGGATTGCCGAAGAATGGAAGTAAACCCATTAGCTACTGATACTCTTAATAAACCATCGTAACTAGTACTTGACAGTTGTTAAGAGGGAAGTAACTACTAGACAACTGATACTCTTAATAAAACCAATCGTAACTAGTACTACAGTTGTACTAGGTAAGTAAATACTAACTACTGATACTCCTTAATAAACCATCGTAACTATACTACAGTTGTACGAGGTAAGTAACTACTAGACTACTGTTGACTCTTAAATACCAACCAATCGTAACATTTACTACAGTTGTACGAGGTAGTAACTACTAGACCTACTGATACTCTTAATAAACCAATCGTAACTAGTACTAGAGTTGTACGAGCGGGAAGTAACTACTAACTACTGAATACTATTAATAACTCGCAACGTTGAACTTTTACCTAATCAGTTGGTACGAGGGTAGTAAACTACTAGTCAACTGATACCTTAATAAACCATCGTAACTAGTACTACAGCTTGTACGTAGGGAAGTAACTACTAGACTCTATACTCTTAATAAACCATCGTAACTTGTACTACAGTTGGACGAGGAAAAAACTACTAGACTACTGTTACTCTTAATAAACCATCGTAACTGTACTACAGTTGTACTAGGGCGAAGTAACTACAATACAACAGAGATTCCAAATATATGCACCGAAACTTGTACTACAGTTGACGAGGGAAGTAACTACTAGACTACTGATACTCTTTAATATATCATCGTAACTTGTACTACAGTTTGTTACGAGGGACTAACGTACTAGACTACAAAAACTCTTACTAAACCATCCGTAACTTGTAACTACAGTTGAAATGAGGGAAGTACTACAAACTACAAATACTCTTAATAAACCATCGTAACTTGTACTACAGTTGGACGAGGGAAGTAACTACTAGACTACTGATATTCTTAATATAACACCGTAACTTGTAATACTGTTGTACGAGGGAAGTAACTACTAGACTACTGATACTCTTAATATAGCACCGTAACTTGTACTACAGTTGTGCGAGGGTAGTAACTACTAGACTACTTATTCTCTTAATAAACCATCGTAACTTGTACTACAGTTGTACGAGGGAAGTAACTACTAGACATACCTGATACTCTTAATATAACAACCGTAACTATGTACTACAGTTGGACGAGGAAGTAACTACTAGACTACTGATACTCTTAATAAACCATCGTAACTTGTACTACAGTTGTACGAGGGAAGTAACTACTAGACTACTGATACTCTTAATACAGCACCGTAACTTGTACTACAGTTGTACGAGGGTAGTAACACTATACTACTAATACTCTTAATACAGCACCGTAACTTGTACTTACAGATTGTACGAGGGAAGAAATTACATAGACTACTGATACACTTAATAACAGCAACCGTAACTTGTACTACAGATTGTACAGGGAAGTAACTACTAGCTACTGGTACTATACATTCTAGTACAGTCACTTGGAGAGGTAAGTTTACACTACTACATACTAATACTATAAGTCAGTACCTAACTTTTACAACAGTTGCAAGTTTATTTGCATCTTCTTTCATTCTTAACAGTTATAATTTTGTTGTCTAGACACATGATTTTTAATTAAAGAATAAAAAGTAAAAGAAAAAAATAAAACATCAAGGCTGAAAATTATAAACGGGTTTATTTCCAATAATCTCCTAATGGTCGAAGTTGCGACCATTAGGAGGGGAGGAGGGGGCATATTGGCAAAATTTATTCCTAAAATTTCATTCCCAAAAATTTTATGCCGTGTAGGATTTATCGCCAACATCCGTAAGTATATGGTTAGGGGAATTCTATAAGTCCAGCAGAGGTGTGAGTTAAAGTGCAAAGGGGTATAAGTCAGGCAGATGCTGTGAGTAGGCAAAGGGGTATAAAGTCAGTCAGAGCAGTGAGATAAGGCAAAGGGGTATAAGTCAGGCAGAGGGGATGAGTAAGGTCCTCGGGTATAAGTCAGGCAGAGGGTGTGAGTTAGGCAAAGGGTAGAAGACAGGCAGAGGTGTGAGTTAAGGCAAAGGGGTATGAAGTCAGGCAGAGGTGATGATTGAAGCCCGGGTATAAGTCAGGCAGATGGTGTGAGTTACGCTTAGGGGTATAAGACAGGCATAGGCGTGAGTTAGCAAAGTGGTATAAGACATGTCAGAGGCTGTGTTTAGGCCAAGGGGTATAAGTCAGGCAGAGGGGCTTGTGAGTTATGGCAAAGGGGTATAAGTCAGCAGAGGGGATGATAAGCCTCGGGGTATAAGTCAGCAGAGGTTGTGGAGTTACGCTTAGGGGTAGAAGACAGGCCAGATGGTGTATTAGGCCACTAGGGGTATAAGTTCAGGCAGAGGGTGTGAAGTTTTACGCTTCGGGGTATAAATCAGGAAGAGGGTGTGAGTTAGCTTAGGGGAAAAAGACCAGCCAAGGTTGAGTTAGGCCCTAGGGTATAAGTCAGCTTCAGAGGGTGAGTTACGCATAGTGGGTATAATGACATGCCAAGTGTGTGAGTTAGGCCTAGGGGTATAAGTCAGGCTAGGGTGTTGAGTTACGCTTATGGGTATAAGAAAGGCAGAGGAGTTGAGTTTAGGCCTAGGGTATAATTCAGGCAGGGGTGTGAGTTACGCTAGTGTATAAGTCCAGGCAGAGGGTTTGATTAGGCCTATGGGTATAAGTCAGGCAGAGGGGTGGAGTTTCTCTTAGGGGTATAATACAGGCGAGGGTGTAGTTTATGCCCTAGTGGTATAAGTCAGGCAGAGGGTGTGAGTTACGCTTAGGGAATAAGTCCAGGCAGAGGTGTTGAAGTTAGGCCTAGGGTATAAGGCAGGCAGAGGGTGTGACTTACGCTTAGTGGGTATAAGAGCAGGGCAGAGGGTGTGAGTTAGAGGCCTAGGGGTAAAAGTAAGGCAAGGGTGTGATTACGCTTATGGTATAAGTCAGGCAAGGGTGTGATTTAGCCTAGTGTATAAGTCAGGCAGAGGGTGGTAGTTAGGCTAGGGGTAAAGTCAGGCAGAGGGTGTGATTAGTGCTAGGGGTAATAAGAACAGGCAGAGGGTGTTAGTTAGCCTAGTGGTAAATAATCTGGCAGAGGTGTAAAGCTACATCAACTCGCCAGCATCAATGATGAAGAGAATAACTCCTATAAGGAAAATAATAATGTAAATAATAGCGTTTTACCTTGGGTTAACTAACCAGTTAGTAAACAATGTCTGGGATGTTGAGCATCTCAACGTCCAACCACGACTGAAGGTGACTCAACCGTCTTGCCTGAGTACTGTAGTGCTGGACGCCGCTCCTCTCAGCCAAGTACTGTAGTGCTGGACTGACCGCCTCCTCAGCCAGATAACTGTAGTGTCTGTACGACCGCTCCTTCTCACCAGAGAACTGTAGGCTGGACGCCGCTCCTCCTCAGCCAGAGTACTGTAGTGCTTGTACGCCGCTTCTCTCAGCAGAAGTAACTGTATGCTGGACGACCCGCTCTCTCAGCAGAGTACTGTAGTGCTGACGGCCGTCCTCTCAGTCCTGAAGAACTGTAGTGCTGGAACGCCGCTCTCTCACAGCCAGAAAAACTGTAGTGCTGGACGCCGCTCTCTCAGCCTGATACTGTAGTGCTGGAACAGCCGCTCTCTCTGTCCAGTAGTACGTGTAGTGCTGGAACGCCGCTCCTCACATCCTGATTACTGTTAGTTCTGGACGCCGCTCTCCCTCAGCCTGAGTACCTGTAGTGCTGGACGCCGCCTCTCACCAAGTACTGTGTGCTGGACGCCGAGCTCTCTCACCTGAGTACTGTAGTTCTGGACGCCGCTCTCTCACATAGTACAGTAGTGCTGGACGCCCGCTCTCTCCTGTACTGTAGCTGACTCCGCTCTCTCAGCCTGAGTACTTGTAGCGCTGGACGCCGCTCCTCATCAGCCACAGTACTGTATTGCTGGACGCCGCTCTCTCAGCCCAGAGTACTGTAGGCCAGGACTCCGCCACTCAGGCCATAGTACTGTAGTGTCTGGAGCCGCTCTCTCAGCCAGAGTACTGGTAGTGCTGGACGCCGCTCTCTCAGCCAGAGTACTGTATGCTGGGACGCCCGCTCACCACCAGAGTACTGAGTGCTGGACGCCCCGCTTCTCTCAGCCAGAGTAACTGTAGTGCTGGACCGCACGCTCTCTCAGCCATAGTACTGTATGCTGACGCCGCTCTCTCATCCAGAGTACTGTAGTGCGAGACGCCGCTCTCCCAGCTCCAAGTACTGTTATGATGCACGACGCCGCTCTCTCAGCCAGAGTACTGTAGTGCTGACTCCGCCACTCAGCCAGAGTACTTGAAAGTTGCTGACGCCGCTCTCTCATGCCAGAGAACTTGTATGCTTGGGACGGTCCGCTCTCAATAGCCTGAGTAACTGTAGTGCTTGACGCCGCTCACTCAGCCAAGTACTGAAGTGCTGACGCCGCTCTCTCAGCCACAGAACTGTAGTGCGGACGACGCTCTCTCACCAGAGATTACTGTAGTGCTGGACGCCGCTCTCTTCAGCCAGAGTACTGTAGTGCTGGGTGCCGCTCTCTCTCAGCCAGAGTACTGTAGTGCTGGACGCCGCACTCTCAGCCAGAGTACTGTAGTGCTGGGTGCCGCTCTCATCATACCAAGTACTGTAGTGTTGTACGCCGCTCTCTCAGCCAGAGTACCTGTAAGTGCTGGGTGCCGCTCTCTCATCAGAGTACTGTATGCTGGCGCCGCTCTCTCACCAGATTAATGTAGTGACTGGACGCCGCTCTCTCTCAGCAGAAGTACTGTAAGTGCTGGACGCCGCTCCTCACAGCCAGAGTACTGTAGTGCTGGAAACGCAGCCTCTCTCAGCCAAGAGTACTGTAGTTCTTGGACGACGCTCTCTCAGCCAGAGTAATGTAGTGCTTGAGACTCCCGCCTCTCTCAGCCAGAGTACGTAGTGCTGGACGACGCTCTATCAGCCAGAGTCTGTATGCAGCACGCCGCTTCTCTCAGCCAAGTACAGTAGTGCTGGAGACGCCCGCTCTCTCAGCCAGAGTACTTTAGTGCTGACGCCGCTCTCCTCAGCCAAGTACTGTATGCTGGAACGCCGCTCTCTCAGTCAGCCAGAATACTGTAGTGCTGGACAGCCTGCACCTCCCTCAGCCAAGTACTGTAGAGCTGGACTACGCTCTTCACAGCCATAGTACGTAGTGCTGGACGCCGCTCTCCATCTAGCCAGAGTCCAGTAGTAGCTGGACGCCTGCTCTCATCAGCCAGAGTACTGTAGTGCTGGACGACGCACACACACTCAGCCTGAGTACTGAAGAGCAGGACGCCGCTTCTCTCAGCAGAGTACTGTATGCTGGACGCCGCTCTCTCAGCCAGAGTACTGTAGTGCTTACGACGCTGCTCTCAGCCTGAAAACAGGTAGTGCTGGACCGCCGCTCTCCAGACAGAGTACTGTAGTGCTGGACGCCGCTCTCTCACCAGAGTACTGTAGTTCTGGACGCCGCTCTCTCAGCAAGTACTGAGTGCTGGCCGACGCTCTCTCAGGCCAGATTTTACTGTATGCTGGACGCCGCTCACTCAGCCAGAGTACTGTATTGCTGGAACGCCGCTCTCTCAGCCCAGAGTTACTTTAGTGCTTGGAAGACGCCTCTCTCAGCCAGAGTATTTCTGTAGTGCTTGGACTGGCCGCTCTCTCAAGCAGAGTTACTGTAGTGCAGGACGCCGCTCTCTCAAGCCAGAGTACTGTAGTGCTGGCGCAACGCTCCTTCATGCCCCTGAGTAATGAGTGCTGGACTCCGCTCTCCACCAGAGTACTGTAGGTGTGCCGGACGCCCCGCTCTCTCAGCCAGATTACTGTAGTGCTGGACGCCGCCTCCTCTCACCAGAGTACTGTAGGTGCAGGACGACGCCTCTCTTCATCAGTCCTGATAACTGTAGTGCTGGAGCCGCTCTCTCAGCCAAGTACTGTAGTGCTGGACGCCGCTCTCTCAAACCAGAGTAACTGTAGTGCTAGGACGACGCTCTATCACCAGAGTTAACGGAAGTGCTAGGACGCCGCTCTCTCAGCCAGAGTACTGTAAGTGCATTGACTCCGTCTCTCGTCAGCCAGAATACTGTAAGTGCTGGACTCCCGCACTCTCAGCTAGAGTAATGTAGTGCTGGACGCCGCTCTCTCAGCCAAAAAGAATACTGTAAGTGTCTGGACGGCCGCTCTCCTCAGCCTGAGTACTGTAGTGCGGACGGGCCGCTCTCTCAGCCAGAGTACTGTATGCTGACGCCGCCTCTCTCACCAGAGTAACTGTAGTGCTGGAACGTCCACCTCCTCTCACCGATAACTGTAGTGCTGGACGCCGCTCTCTCAGCAGAGGTACGGTAGTGCTGGCGACGCTCGTCTCATCCAAGTACTGTATTTCTGAGACGCCGCTCTCTCAAGCCAGAGTTACTGTATGCTGGACGCCGCTCTCCTAGCCATAGTACTGTAGTTGCTGGACGACGCTCTCACTCAGCCATATACATGTAGTGCTGGACGCCGCTCTCATCATCCAGATACTTGTAGGGCTGGACGCCCGTCTCTCTTCAGCCATAGATACTAGAAGTGCAGGACGACGCTCTCTCAGCCTGAGTACTGTAGTGCTGGACTCCGCTCTCCTCAGCCAGAGTACTGTAGTGCTGACTCCGCTTCTCTCAAGCCAGATTACCTGAGTGCAGAACCCGCTCTCCTCAGACCATAGTACTGTAGTGCTGGCTACGCTCTCCTCAGCGCCTGAGTACTGTAGACTTGACGCCGCACTCTCAGCCAGATTACTGTAGTGCCGGACCTCCCGCCACTCAACCAGAGTACTGTAGTGCTGGACGACAGCTCTCTCACCAGAGTACTGGTAGTGCTGGACGCCTCTTCACTCAGCCAGAGTACTGTAGTGCTGGACCGCCGCTCTCTCAGCCAGAATACTGAAGTGCTGGACGCCGCTTTTCTTCTCAGCCAAGACTGTAGAGCTGGACGCCGCCTCTCAGCCAGAATACTGTAGTGCTGACGCCGGCATTCTCGCACCAGAGTACGTAGTGCTGGACGCCGCTCTCTCAGCCAGAGACTGTAGTGCTGGACGGCCGCTCTCTCATCCTGAGTACTGTAGTGCTGGACGCCTCTCCTATCAGTTTCCTGAGTACTGTAGTGCTGGACGCCGCTCTCTCAGCCCCCTGTAGTACTGGTAGAGCTGTGACGCCCTGCTCTATCATCCTGATACTGTATTGCTGGAGGCCGCTCTCTCAACCTGAGTACTGTAGTGCTGGAAGCCGCGTCTCTCAGCCAGAATACAGTATGCTGGACGCGCTTTCTCAGCAAGAGTACTGTAGTGCTGTACGACCGCTCTCTCAGCCAGAGTACTGTAGTGCTGACGCCGCTCTCACAGCCTGAGTACTGTAGTGCTGTACGCCTCTCTATCAGCCTGAGTACTGTAGTGCAGGACGCCGCTCGTCTCACCACAGTACTGTATGTGCTGGACGCCCGCTCTCCACAGCCACAGTACTGTATTGCTGGACGCCGCTCTCTTCAGCCAGAGTACTATAGTGTTCGAACGCCCTCTCATCAGCCTAGTACTTGTAGTGCTGAACGCCAATCTCACAGCCAGAGTACTGTAGTGCTGGACGCCGCTCTCGTCAGCAGAAGTAACTGTAAGAGGCTGACGCCGCTCACCTCAGCCAGAGTACTGTAGTGCTGACCCGCTCTCTCAGTCATAGTACTGTAGTGCTGACTCCCTCTCTCAGGCCAGAGTACTGTATGCTGGACGCCGAGCACTCTCAGCCAAGTACTGTAGTGCAGGACGCCGCACGCCGCTCTCTCAGCCAGAGAACTGTAGTGCTGGACGCCGCTCTCTCAGCCAGATTACTGTAGTGCTGGACCCCGCTCTCAACAGCCACAGTACCTGTAGTGTGCCCCTGACGCCGCTCTCACAGCCAGAGTACATAGTGTTAGACTCCGCACTCTCAGCAGAGTACTTGTAGTGCTGAACGCAAATCTCTCAGCCAGAGTACTGAAGTGAGGACGCCGCTCTCTCAGCCAGAGTACTGTAGTTCTGTAGCCGCCTCTCTCAGCCAGCATTAATTTTTTATTTAGCCACTTCCATAAGTCAATAACATTTCCTCTTCATTGACGACACACCCAGGAACTTATTATTTTTTTTTATTATCACACTGGCCGATTCCCACCAAGGGCAAGGGTGGCCCGAAAAAAGAAATCTTCACCATCATTCACGTCCATCACCGTCATGCAGAAGGGTGCTTTACACTACAGTTTTTAAACTGCAACATTAACACCCCTATGTTCAAAGTGGCAGGCTCACTTACATCCCATTCCAGGACTCAAGTCCGGCCTGCCGGTTTTTCCTGAATCCCTTCATAAAATGTTACTTTGCTCACACTCCAACAGCACGTCAATAATAAAAACCAATCGTCTCTCTTCACTCCTATTCAAACACACTCACCACTCCTGCGAAGTCCAAGCCCCTCGCACAACAACAAAACCTCCTTTACCCTCTCCCTCCAAACCTTTCCAAGGCCGACCCCTACCCAGCCTTCCTTCCACTATCCACTACAGACGATAGCACTCATGTAGTCATTCTGTTTTCGCTCCATTCTCTCTACATGTCCGAACCACCACAACAACCCTTCCTCACCCTCTGACAACAGTTATGGTAATCCCGCACCTCCTCCTAACTTCCATACTATACTACGAATTCTCTGCAATAATATTCACACCACACATTGCCTCAGACGATGACATCTCCACTGCCTCCAGCCTTCTCCTCGCTGCCACAATCATCACCCATGCTTCACACCATATAAGAAGTGTTGGTAAAACTATACTCTCATACATTCCCCTCCTTGCTCCAAGACAAAGTTTGTTTGTCTCCCAGACTCCTAATTGCACCACTCTCACCCTTTTCCCCTCATCAATTCTATGATTCACCTCATCCTTCATATACCCATCCACTGACACGTCCCACTCCCAAAATATCTGGAGTACATTCACCCCTCCATACTCTCTACCTCCAATCTGATAATCCAATCTTTAATCACCTAATTATTTTGTTATCCTCATAACCTTACTCTTTCCTGTATTCACTTTCAATTTTCTTCTTTTGCACACCCTACCAAATTCAATCCACCAATTCTCTGCAACTTGTCCTTCATCAGAATCTCCCAAGAGCACAGTGTCATCAGCAAAGATCAACTGGACAACTCCCACTTATATGTTTGATTCTTTATCTTTTAACTCCACGCCTCGCATTTACCTTCTCTTACAACCTATCTATAAAATATATTTAAACAACCACGGTGACACACACATCCTCCTTGTCTAAGGCCTACTTATACTGGGAAATAATTTCCCTCTTTCCTATGTACTCTAACATGAGCCCCACTATCCTCGAAAACCTCTTCACTGCTTTTCAGTAACCTACCACTCTAGGAAATTGTACACAAAAAATTGTTTGCTCATACTTTACTCAATGTACTTCCCATACGTTTTTAAGGTTGCATTTATCATCGCATTAAATAGGAATGGACTGGATAGTCACCAAATAATACGCTCCTAAAGCGAAAGGTTTCATAGGGCTAAGTTGTGTCAATAGGAATCTCATGGCCATGAGAAGCAGGTACAATCCGGTCCTGCCACATGTAACCCACTCTTAGGAAGCTTTACTAATGTCGCCTAAAGGCATAATGCTTCACACTGAAATTTAATAAATATCTCCTAATTTATTTATTCCGTCAACGACAACATGTCCATCAGTCATTTAAACTAGGTTAACATTTTTTGTTACTCTGGCACTACATTAAAACACAAACCTCAGAGAAGTGGTCTTAGAATCCTTCTTCACTCCGTGATGTGGCAAATAGTGACCATGAATATTTGGCTTGCTCAGGAGTACCGTCCTCTATATATTTATTACATTACAGCTTAGCATTATATCTTATAGGCAGTCAACAATTCTGGGTGTCTTACTCACTTCGCGAGCTGACCTTTAACTGCCAAAGCCATTCTGTAATTAGTGGGAAATTTTGGATGGTTTCATTCTCCACGGAAGTCGTTACCCAGTATTGTCCAGATTCAAATTTTACATCTCTCAGTACTGTTCTAGTAATATAGAATCGAATGGACATTCTTCATTTACATTTATTCCAAAGCCGTCAATTCCCACAATTTATGCACTGCTCAACACCATCACTATGAAGAAATTATACTGGGGTAACGATTTAATGAATAAGACACACATTTATGGTATTTGTAGTTTCCCTCTAGTCATTCATTACTATTACGAGGAAATCCTACCTACAATACATGGACTACCTGCAGTACTTCAAAAGGATGACACCACATTTCTTTACCATACCCTTTACAAAGGAGGCATAAAGTCCACAGACCAATCAAAAATGATTAATTGCGCCTTTCAGAATCATCACTTTACACCAGAAGGTGCTCAAATTTAAACGATTACGTTATAGCCTTTCTGTAGCTTTACTAGTCCTTTCCATAGAATTTTTCTCTGTAAGTTTATCTACAATTACTGCATTAACACTTTTTTTCTCCATTGCCCACCCTGACAGTTACATAAACAGAGTCATACAATTGAGACCTTTAATCCCAGAAAACCAATAATTTTTAAAAGCTGGGTATCTCCCATCTGTACTTACATCCCTCAAGACAATTACGCTTTATTAAAAGTACCTGGGATCCCTGATCCAATACTGCATTTACATTTTTATGATTTATGCCTTCATCCATCAATTTTACCTGTAACACAGGTAAGGCTACATTCACAAAACCATCAGTATTAACATTAGCAGCAATTTTTACATTAGCTACTGTTGTGTCAGGATTGTCAACATTAATCATTATTATCACAATAACCCTTACACATGACTATATGGTGTCTTCCGTTGTGAAATATGATAAATAGGAAGTTAAATTTTTGCATGACAATCCTTTACATTGTGATTACACTAAACTACTGATGCACATATGCAACTATTTTTAGGAATGAATTTTGATTATTACCATTGGGATAATTTGTCCCCCTCTTTGTGCCACGTTTAATTACAGATACCTTAGAGTTATTATGTGTTCATCTTAAAATGAGTATTGGCTTTCCTGCAACTGAACAATTGATTCTTGTAGAACCTAGTCTATTTCACTCTCCCCCAGACCAAAATAATCTTGTGATGTTTTGTTTAGAGAGCATTCAGTGTTTTTCAGCTTAATTTAATTCTGTACAATGGCACTCAATAACCAGTTTGAATTCCTTCAGATTTATATTTATTACTTAAAATTTTGAGAGTTGCACTCACAGTTAAACTCTAAACTGCTGTAAAGTTTGTAAGGGTGATCTGGAGAATTTTAAATTAACAATGATATTCACTAGATCCAAACCTACTTTTGTTCTTGTATTACTGTAATGTTACCTTCAACAAGTCAACTGCTTCCTTGTAAGAACTTCACATTGTAGGCTTGTATGAGAATGTGACATCTCCTCTTACCTGTCCTTTGAGGTGAAATAATTAGTTACACAGGCTAGGTCACTTCTGTCATGACCATCGTCTTTAAAAAATTGTCCAAAACTCCTCTCAGTTTTCTCCAAAGATTAAATACAGGTAAACCTAATTCTGGGAGTTTTGGCAGACATCATATTTGTTGGAGGCAGATTGATTAACTGCCAGTTTAACACATTTAATTTTTTCCAAGGCCAGACTTTTGCAAGACTGAATCATTTCCCTCCTAATTCACAATACTAAATAATCATAAGATCTACTTCAGTCACAATCAACACAGTTTTACTAACAAATCTCCTTCAACTTATTGTAAATATAATTTGGTATGAATCATATCTATTTACCTAAAGATCTAAAACAATGTTAAATCATCATATTCTACAGTTTCATTATTAATTAATTCCAATCTTTTATTATATCCTTGGTTTTACATGACCCTTCAAAGCTTGCACTAATGCTTTCTTTACTCTAAAATTTCATATGTTTTGTAATTCTACAATAATTTCCTCATTTTTCAAGCCATGATAGCACTGTATTAAATTCAACTTATTTAATAACACTGATAAAAACTTACAACACTGATTCCACTACCTTATGAATTAAAATCCGAGCTACTTGAGCTTAGCAATTACATGCAAAAAAATTAATAATAATAAATTTTAAATGTACATTAATACTAAACAAACCTTTAGCCCAGACTTTTGCTTATCAAAAATATTATACAATTTAATATAAAACCTTGCCATGAATTTGACATAGCAAAATTAACATTTACACAATATAATATTTAGCTACACTTGTCTTATCATTACACATACACAGATATAAAACTTGGCCCAGAATTGTCTTATCAAAATAATATTTATACAAATAAAAGCAAAATTTTAATATTATGGCCAAAAAAATTTTTAGCCACACTTGACTTGGCTTATCCAAATTAATAAGTAATCATTATAATCCACTACCACTGTGTCCATTTCACATTAATTATTAAGAAATAGACTAATTAATGACTTCACTAACTTACATCCAATAAGAAGGACCAATGGCCAAATTAAAATGTGGAAAATTACATTTATCTGCGTAGCGCAGGCCTTCAGTTTCCCATTTTCTATGACATAAATGTTATAAAATACATTATTGCCTCTATAGACATATAATTACTGTATTTTCTGGAAAATATACAGTATTTTCCACAACAGGTGTCTGAGTGTATACTCTCCTAATTTCCCCATAACAATCTACTACATCGCTGCTGGCGAATCCTTGTTTCTGTTTCATATGAATATCAACGAAACTATTACTGCTGCAACAGTTTATGTGACTAAATTGAAGGTTGAATCAGGTATGACGCATGAGAGATGTCTGCTATGCTACAAGGGATATTAATCGCAGATCTCTGCTTTGGGTTTCTTCGTAATGTGGGAGGGGGGGACCCCAACCCCAGAGCAATAAACCACAATATCGTGAAGTCAGGTGGTTTAAAGTGTTTTTTCTCAAGTGATCTACGCATCTCTTTTGCACTCAAATGGCAAAACTATTTCTTGAAGCAACAAAAGAGAGCAACGTGCATTTGCCCAAAATGATAGAGATAAGGAAGGAGGCAATTATTCGAAGTGTTTGGTAACAATTAGTGTGTGCATAAAAACAGTGGTTTGCTAACACGCTCCAATTTGTTTGAAAAGAGCATAAAGATTGCTTCAAGGTACGGATGGGAAGTGTGGTGTCCATGAGGGACCTTGCCGCCATATCAATTAATATACAAAGTGACAGTAGTGGACCATTTCGGACAATCTCATGAAACTAGTCCCTTATACAAGTCAGGAAATTCAAGCGTAGAACTAATTACATATAGTGTATATGCCTCTTGCGACTTTCTAGACGGAACATTGATAGTGCTGGAAATATACAGTGTTATTTAGTCTCTCCCTGCTGTTAATAAGTCCACATAACTTGAACAATGAATGTGTATGGAGTAGTCGAAATTTAACAGAATACAGCCAGTGATTTGCAAGAACATTTCCCAACGTGACAAACATAAGTGGCAACCATTCCACATTCCTCTAGACACTTTGTTAGTTCTTAAATCAAGTCTCCGATATCGATCATGCGTCAACAACAATGACACAGGAATCCAGCTATGAGGTCAGGGCAGGTTTATATCCACTTCTTTACCCCAAATAAGCCTGACCTAAATTGAAAGAAAATTTACTAGAGTCAATTATACGATTAAAAGAAGCCATCTCGATAAGCATAGCTTGTTTAAAATACTCAGCAGGGATTCAAAAGGGGCCCGGGTCTTGTCTAACTAATTTATTAACTTTCTTCAGTAAAGTTTTTGGGGCGTTGACCACAAAAAAAATTTGATATTATTTACTTAGTTTTTAAAAGGTTTTTGATAGGTTCCGCACCTAACTGTTAAAAAAAGTGGCCTCATGGAAAGGGGGGAAAAGTGCTCCGGGGATCGAGTCTGGCTCACGACAAAAACAAGAGTGTCCATAAATGGGGTTAAATCCGAGTGGGATCTTAAAATCGCGTTCCACGGGGTCATCTTGGGCCCTTTTTGTTTTAATATTATAATGATCTTGATGAGGGAATTACTAGGATATAAAGCAAATTCGCCGATGACACAAAGATAGGTAGGATAATTGATTCAAACGTAGATGTTAATGAAACTTCAGGAGGTTTTAAACAAACTCTACTTTTTGGTCAAAAAGTGGCAGATGCAGTTAAAATGTAGATAAATGCAAGGTTCTGAAGCTTGGGAGTGCCCATAACCCTAGTACTTATAAGTTAAATGATGTAGAACTTACCCCTTTACAGATTGCGAAAAGGATTTGGGGGGTTATGGTGAGCAGCAACCTTTAAAAAACCAAGACAGCAATGCCTAAGCGTACGTAATAAGGCAAATAGATTACCTGGATTTATATCAAGAAGTGTAAGCAACAGAAGTCCAGAGGTCATACTGCAGCTTTATACATCATTAGTAAGGCCTCATCTAGATTATGCAGCTCATTCTGTTCTCCGTTTTACAAAAGGACAAAAAAATCGTTAGAAAACATTCAGCGTAGGATGACTAAATTAATACCTACATTAAAATTTTCCCTTTAAATGAAGAAAGATTGAAGACTCTTAATTTACATTCACTTGTTAGACGAAGAATGAGGGGAGACCTGATCGAAGTGTATAAGTGGAAGATAGGTATTAATAAAGGGATATTAATAAGGTCTTGAGGATGTCTCTCCAAGAGAGAACCCGCATAATGGATTTTTAAAATTTGAAAGTTTAGATTAGAAAAGACATAGGAAGTATTGGTTTGGAAATAGGGTAGTTGATGAGTGGAACAGTCTACCTAGTTGGGTTATTGAGGCAGGGACTTTGGGTAGTTTCAAATTTAGGTTGGATAAATACATGAGTGGGAGGGGTTGGATTTGAGTGGGACTTTCACATCAGAGCTTATTTCTTGGGTGGCATTGAAAATTGGGTTGGGCAAATGTTTTGTTAGTGGGATGAATTGTAAAGGACCTGCCTAGTATGGGCCAGCAGGCCTCCTGCAGTGTTCCTCCTTTCTTATGTTCTTATGTTCTTATGTGTTTGAAGCCTGGCCAATGACTGTGGGTACTACAAAGTTGTGCTCTCTCCCCCTAGTACTATGATTGCTGCGGTTCCCAACCTTGACAAAATTGACAGCAAGATATTCTGGACACTGTTTGTGAGCAATTTTATAAACATGATTTAGCTTCAGTTGTTTTACTCTGTCTTCAACATTCAGCATATCCAACTGCTGCAATTCATCCTGGCCTACATGTTCTCTTGGTCCCAGCCCCAGGATCAATCTTCCGATTTTGTTCTGGGTGATTTGCAGTCTATCTTTTTAGATTTTTTAAAAAAGGGCAGAGAACCAAAAAGGGGCAACTTTAACCCATATGCATTTTTAATAAGGCTAGACATAGGGTCCTGCGAGCCTCAGTAATAACACTGGCTTTTTCTGCCAGGAACTTCATTTTGGCTTTCGCTTTTTTTTACTACACTGTTTCCCTATAAATTCCCTAAACATGTATGGGTAAAAGGGGTTTCCCCAGTTTATTTTATTTATGAAACCAAAGTGTTTGGGCCCCCATTACACGGAAACAAAAAAATTTTTTACCCTTCTAATTTTTTATTTTTTCGTGCCAAAGGAAATGGCTTCAGTTTTCCCGAGGGGGAAAATGATAGTTTGTTGTCTACAAACCCATTTGCTGCAGGACTCGGTTTCCTTTTTTAAAACATTAGCTCAAATCGGGGTTTTTAAACCTAAACACTAACAGGCACATCATCTGCATGCAGTACGCATTTTCCACTAAAGGGCATGTCATGCATAACATAAGAAAAAATAAGGGCCCCCAAAATTTACTCCCTTTGGGGGAACTCCACATTTTTATGGGCAGGGGTTCTGTTTCCGTTTTGTTGTTTTTTGACTTTTTGTCCCCCTGTTCTAAGGTAGGCTTAAACCAGTCTACAGAACCAATCCCAATAGTTTTGAATTTTCCTTACATAAAAATTTTGCGGTTGACAGTGCCCCAAACCCCCTTTTTGCGGGCCCCAAAGGTTACCAACCAAAAAGGGTTTTCCCCTTTTGACTTTTCGGGTTTCCCCCCTAAAATTGTAATCCATCAGTTTAAATTTGGGGGAGGTTTTCGTTGAGTAAGATTTTTCTAAACCCCGGGATTGATAGCAATGGAAAAAGTTTTTTGTCATTAAGGAATTTAAACCATTTAGAGTACAACCCCCCCCCTCTCTAGTATTTTAGATATTATACTGAAAATACAACAGGCCTATAGTTGCTGACATCAGATCAACTTTTTTTTCCCTTAAAAATATAGGAGTAACTCTGGCCCCCTTGAACCCCTCCGGAACAGTTTTAAGGGGTGATTGATAGTTTTAATTATGTAGCAACAGGGATTGAAAAATTCCCAAAGAAACCATCTTTTGGGAAACTTAAAAGGATGTTATCAGGGTGTGTGCTTTTATTTGGGGAAAAACCCCTCTTTAGTTCTTTTTGAATAAAGCCCTAAATTACACTTACAAGTTTACAACTTTTTTGGGGTTCCCCCTTTTTTGGGAAATAGTATGTTTAAATTTTTTTTATCAGAGTCTGTTTTAAAGTTTTTTTGATTGCAGCGGTAGTTGTTGAAACCCCCTAAAGGGGTTAAACAATGATTATTATGTATAAATATAATGTATATTCCCTTTTTCAAAATAATTTTTTTTTCAAAATTTTTGGGCGATAATAGCAAAATCGCAAATGAAATTCCTTATTTTTGTTTTTTTGACGTAGTTTATGTTGTGATGGGATGTTCCTATTAAGGCTCAGTTCAAGTCTTAAATTGTCAAACTAAGAAATTAAAACGCTTGTCGCTCGTTATAACCCCGTTTCCCCTGAGCTGTGCGGGTCCCGGGGCTATCACATGATCGAGGGGGGGGTGCCTCACCTCTCGTGAAGTTTTCCCAGTCTGCCTATTTTTCGTTTGGTGGTGGACGTTTGTCTGTCTCATTATTTTTTTTTATTTTCTGAAAACCCTCTTTTTCCCAAACATTGAAAAGACTTATGTTTTCGACGTTGTACTGGGGTTGTGTGTCCATAGACACCCCTGAACTTTCTAAGGTCCGACTATACTCTGACCAAATTTTTGGGTACGGGTTTTCTGTGTATTGTCAAAAAGTCGGGTTTTCCTATCCCTAAAACTTAGATTCATTATTAGGGGAGTTTTGTAATTTTTGTGGAGGATTTGCTGAGGGCCCCCCAACTTAGTCGTTATTTATCTCCTTGATCCTAAATTGGGTCCCCATCGCTTTTTTTATATGGCTTTTGGGGGTTTAGCATTCTTTTCATTGTTCAAGCAGACTGTTTTTTGGTTCCCCGTCTCAAAAAATTTTAGTTTTTTTAAGAGGACTTTGTCAACACTTGTTTAAGTCTATCGAGTCGTGAAACATAGCGAACTACTTAGAGAAATTCCCAACATAAAAAATTTAAACTTGTACATATTTGAAATATCTTTTTTAAAATGTTAATGTCCAGAGGGAAATTTTTAAGAATTAAAAATTTTGTTTATGTGTTTTCAGCACAAAAAAAATTGAAACTCGAGAGATTTTTTTTATTTTGATTGCTGTGTTTAAATTTTAAATTTTGATAATAAAACCCTCTAACAACAAAAATGTTTAATACATTTTTTAAAATTTTAATTTTCCCTTTAGTATCCTACCAGGGTAATCCGAAGCACTATTGAATAATATTTAAATTTTTTAATGGAAAATTGGAAAAGGGTTATGACTACTTTTTTATAAAAAACCCATAAAAAGGCGGGAAAGCTAGAAGGAAAGTCCTTTCTAGAAATTCACTGGAAAGATCTCTAAGCTTTTAAATCGCGTTTTTTGAACAAATGGGGGCCTGTCCGGATGCTTTTGTTTCCAAAGGGTTGTTGGAGAAATTGTCCCAGTTTGACAAAACTAGTAATTTCTATGATAAAAAAGGTACTTTCCTAATCGTTGACTTTGATTTTAAAGTCTTGTAAAACCCTACCAGGTGGTTGATGTCCCCTGACTGGTCCCTTAAACCAAGGAGAATGGAAAAAACTGCTTTTTTGGGGGCTCTAGCTCAAAACCCAACCCCAACACAAAAAAATTCCTATCGGGTTTAAATATTTTTCCCATAATCACTCTCTCGTAGTACAATTTTTTTTGTGATGTAAGCCAAGGGAAAAACATTTTAATTTGATACTCTGACTTTGTCTGAGTTAATACTTTAAAAACCTTCGACGGTTGGCAAGAAGCCAAGTATCTCGGTGTGACGTAAAACAAAATTCCCAACCGCAAAAAAACTGTCAGACCCATTAATTAAAGATATTTTTTTCCCTTTGCTCATACAGAGATGTCGATTATGTTCAGATTCAAAACCCCTAGGCCCCAAAATTTTAAAGTTGACTTTTTGATTAAAAATGAAAGAGCAACTAAGCAGAATGAGCCTAGTTCTGAGCCTATTTGTAGATCATTTCCGCCGTTTTCCCCTTCCTTCACTGAAAACTAAAGACAGAGTATGCTGGTAGTATAAACACAGCCTAATACTAGTACAGTTTTTAAAAATACACCTGTTCTACTTATCCTAAACCAGACCCAGACCTCTAGAGACGGTTTGGCCCGGGGTTGTCCGACATAAGCCCCGCCAAAACCCATTTTAAATTTTTCCCTACTCCCTCCATTCCCCAAACGGGTCCTATCTCCAGGAAAAATTTGAGTTTTTGAACGCCCCAAAAATTTTTGAAAGACTGCACAAATAGGGCACAGGGGAAATTGAAGGGAAAGAAAAATTCCAGAGAAAAATTTTCCCCGTCTTTAAGACAACAGACGATAGATCACAGGACACTTTTAAAAGGCAAAAAGCTGAAATCCAGGTTCCTAAGTTTTTTAAAAAGTGATTTAGACCCTATTTTGATGTGTTTGAAAAACCCAGGCACGGCAATAAAACCGGCCAGTAACCCAGGGCAACATTTTTTGAAATACAGCTTTTACAGGAAGAGCTCAAACTTGTAACGGAACCTTTAACCATTTGCCAAGTACATTATTTGGGGGACGCGCAAACAAAAAAAATTTCCCCTAGAGACGTAAAAACTTTTCCCCTGTAATTTTATAAAAGGGCTTTTCGTACTTACAACACGCCCAAATAAAACCCTTGGTAGAATTTATCGTGAAAAAAAATTTGCTTTTGGAGAGGTCTAGAGCTGCCAAGTGTAACAACTCCCAACAGTTTTTTTCCAGTTTTTTTACTAAAACGAAGAGTTTAAAAAAAACCTGAAAAGCCTGCTGACATAAAAATTTATCTGTTTCGTAAATACTACCTGGGATATTTTTTAAAAACTGCAGCATTAACAGACAATTACAAAGATTTCCCCAAAAATTTGTACGTACAAAAAACTGAGAAAAAAGGAAACAAAAATTTTGTCCAAGAAGTTGGCAACCTAAATCAGCTGCTCATTGCCGGCCTAAATGTACCTGCTACGGTAACTTTTTCGTCCCCTTTACCGGGAAAAACTCACAATCCAAAAACCCCTCTGGGCAGACAAAAATCTGAAAATCGAGAAAAAAAGAAATTTTAAATTTTAAACCAATTGAAAAAAGAAAAGGACATCCCTAAAAGAGAAAATTGCTTTTAATTTTAGAAAGGGGTACAGAAGCAGTCTTTGCGGCTGGCGCCCCCCAATCAAGTGTTTTCCTCTTCCGAGCAACAAAGACACCCAAAAATCTTAGTAATACTTCCCCTCCTACTTTTTTAGATAATTTTATTTCGGTTTAATGACAAAGCGCCCAAAAAAGTGAACCCAAAACGAAAAGATTCTTTTCACGATGAGCCCCTTACTTTTCAAGAGGCAAATGGGAAATTTGACGAATCACATCTGAGAAAATTTACTTTCAAGACAGGGGGCATTTTATCTCCCCGTTTTTAAAAAGAAGAGGGAAACTGCCCATAACTGACGATCCTATCCCAAGATAGATGTATTGTTAGAACCCCTATGGAGGGGCTGTTATAAAAGTGCCTCTGCCCCAAATTTTATATTCGACAACCCTATTTTAAACGGTTAAATTTCAGTGGGTAAAATCCAGTGGTGTATTTCCCATCAGGTCCCGTGGACCCTTTTTGAAAAGGGAACGATAATCCTTTATGCTGGTATAAGAAAGAACCACTTGGATTGATAATAACAAATGATGAAAATTATGCCCTTTAACTTTTAGAGAGAAACCTATTTTATTTCCTCTCACAGCGCAATTTCAAAAGCTTGTCAAAGAAAACAACAACCTTTCCCTTTTCTCCTGTTGAGTTAGTTGATACGATGATTTTGGGGTTTGAATATGTTTTTTTTGACCTCTGCGCCCCGGTCCCTTAACACTGCCCCCCCCCCGGCATCAACCTAAATCCCAAAACAAAAACTGACGTTAAATTTCTTTCCCCCAAAGAGACCCTTTAAACAAGGAACATTTTTTTGAAACAGTCACTGGGAAAAACGAAGATATAGGGATTTTCTGAGAGTGAAGCAAAGGATCCGAAATTGTTACTATTTTAAATAACGGTGTACTGAAGGAGAAAAATAATGAAAATTTTTCCCCCTGATAGTGTTTCCACCCCCAGTCAAGCATCTATTTGTGTTTTCATTTTCCCTGAACAACCATTTGATTTTGCTACAATATCCCCCCTAGGAGGACATTTGGGGGGCAAGAAGACACTCCCGGGAAACTGGAAAACATTTTAAATTGGCCTAAAAAAAGGGGAAAAAGTGCTGATCATGTGCGACGGGGTTTTTACCGGGGTAAAAGTGACCCGGCAACCCACACACCACCCCACCTCACCTCTCACTTGAGCTCTAGTAGCAAAGTTCAGTTCACCGGACTAGAGATTGTTTTAAAACTCGTTTAAAAGGTTGAAAACACTTGCTACCTCTGCTCCTGTGTTTGGGAAAAGTCCTAATTCAATCTTCCCCCCTTTTTTTTACATATAAATGCGAGTGGGTTTTGCAGTGGGGCTGTTTCTGCTCCAACCAGTCAACATTCCCCTGATATTCTCCAACCTAAATGTTTCTATTCATTTTAAAATCAAACGAAAACCAAAAAAATTATGCCTAGCTCTTGGGGGTGTCCTTTGGGAAAATTTTTAAGAGTATTTTGGGGACTTCCCCCCAATTTTAAATTTTTCGTAAATTTTTTTGCCCAAATACCTTTTGGTTTCTTTTCTATGTCAAATTTAGTAAAATAAAATTAATCCCTCCAGCCCCAAAATTCTATGTATACCCCGTCCTGTCAAATTTTTAAAATATTTAAAATTCACAAATTGGGGTGAAAAAGACATAACTGAGTGTTTTGGGGGGAGTGTCCGGTTTGGGGGGAGGTACTGCGTGGGCGTGACGCAACACTGTCCCCCCGCAGACCCCCCCCCACTACACACCTTAAAACTGTTCATACTCGAAGTTCATATTGCCTCGCATTCCCCAACCACTACTTAAAAATGGAATGCAGGGCCCTCTACTAGAAACAACCTCAAAGTGGGCCCCGTCCCCTACACTGATGTACATAACCACGAGTATGCAGAGAAAAGATAATTTTGACTGCCCTTTCTAGGGGCAAAATCCAAACGGACGCGTGAAATTGTAGCGGTTTCTTGGCCAAGAGACTGATTAATTTTTTAAAATTTTATTGTAAATTTATATGAGTAATCAGTAATAATGTGAAAGACTTAATGCAACCCTAGTGCACCCTCTGTCTGTTTGGGGGGGGGGGGGTGTTGCCCAAACCCCCGAAATGGGGTTACCGCCCCAACCCCCTTAAAAAATTTATGATATATATAAAGTATATTACCTTTCCCAAAAAAAATTTTTTATTGCTTATATTTGCGATAATAGCTAAAAAACGCAAATGTATTGGGGATTTTTTTATATATAATATAATATAAAATATATAAATTAAAAATATATATATATATATATAAAAAATATATAAATTAAAATTTATATATAAAAATGCAATAAGATCAAAAGTAAACCCGGGGATTCCCAAAATTTTGCAAAAAAAACCCCTTTTGAAAAAATAAGAAATTCCAAGCGCTTTCGTGACCAAATCACATTATCGGACTACTCACATTTTCATTTTCAATGATTTAAATTTTAAATAGTCCGAAAGCGCTTTGGAAATTTTTCTATAGTTTAGAAATGGTTTTTTTTGCATATTTTGGGAAACACCTTTTTACTGTGACTTAAATTTCATATATAATATATATATATTAAAATATAAATATATAAATTATATATAAAAAATTTAAAATAAAATTATATATATATATATAAATAAAAATATAAAAATATAAAAATAGATATATAATATAAATTTTTATTTTTGAGACCACGAACGAGTGGTATTTGGAAAAAATAACAATACGCACTAGCCCGGGCTCGAAAACCCCAAACTGCCCTTTTGGGCCCCGCCTCATTGGGGGGCGGGAAAAACTTTAGGGCCCAAAACCACGACCAAAAAACAAACGTAGGGGCCCCCGTGGATCCCGTGGATCCCAGGAAACGTATGGTCCAGGGATTTGGGGGTCATGTGTTTTCGTCCCCCATGAGGGAGGCCCAAAACACCATACGTTTTAGTCCTTGGCTAGTGCAGTGTTGTTATTGATCCAAAAAACTCGTTTCGTGGGCCCAATAAAAAATATAATTTTATATCTATTTTATATATATATATATATAAATAAAATATTTTATATATATATTTTATATATATATAAATATATATATAAATATTATATTTTAAAAAGTTTTGGGGTGTTGTGTGTACCACCTAGGGTTTAGGTTTCAGGGGAAAGATCCCTGCTCCTTTTGTGTGTGTACACCTGCCCGGGTTTTTAAAAATAATAGGGGGGCAAATTTATTGAACTTTTTGGAAAAGGGTTTGGTAAAGGGAAACATTTTTTTTTTAGAAAAAAAGGGTAAAAAAGTTTTTAAAAATATAAAAAAGGGCGTAAAAAAAATAATTTGGGTTGGAAATTCGTAATTTGTATAAAAAAAAGACCGGGTTTGGGAACCCTTTAGGATGTACTGTTTTTAGGGGGCCCCCAGATATACAGATCACTTTTTTAAATGTGCTACAGTAGGGGTAAGAGGAAAATGGGAACCCGGGAAAAAGGAAGAACTAAAGGAGGAAGCCCGTTTTGGGTTTAAATGTAAAAAAAAATGTTGGGGGGATAGTCCCGGCTTGGGGAGAGTAAGCCCTTTTAGAGGTTTTTAAAAAAGTAAAGTGGGTGGCAAGGGGGGAGGAGTTATGGAGGAAAAAAAAGAGAATTTAAAAGAGTGGGGAAACATAAAAAAAAAAGAGAAAAAAAGAGTGGGTTTAATGTTATCAACAAATTTTGTTGAAAATAAGAAAAAGTTTTGAAGTAAGATTAATAAGTTGAGGGAATCTAGGGGAAAAATGAATTTATAGTTTTAAAAAAGGGGAAATATTTTTTTTAAAAAGGGAAAATTTGAGGTATCGTGAAGCTGGGTGGAATAAATTTTAAGGGAATTTTTAAATGTTCAGGGCCAAACGCTCCTGATACTTGCTAAAGTCCAATCCCTCGTCACAAAACTTCCTTTTTACCCCCTTCCCCCCCAAAATTTCCTAGGGAGACCTCTACCCCACCTTTTTTCCCCTACACATTTAAACACTCTCGAAGTCATTCAAATTTTTTTTCCCCCCCCCCTCTACATCTCGGAAACCCCCTAAAAAATCTCTCTACAGCCCTCTTTATAATAATTTAAAGGGAATCCACACCCCGGAGGCCTGGGCACAGACCGGGCCGGGGGGCGTTGACCCCCGAAACCCCTCCAGGTAAAAACCCCGGTAAACCTCCTGCTAATTTTCCCAAAAAATGAGTTATGTACAAATTTTAAATTTACACCACACAATTTTCCTCAAACACGGGCTTTAACTGCCTCCCCCTTCTCCCTTTTTGCAAAAATTTAAAACCCCCCATGCCTTTACACCCATATAAGACATTGGTAAATTTTTCTCTCAACATTTCCTTCTTTGGGTTCCATGTATAAAGTTTTTTTTTTTCCTTTCCCCAAAAACTCCCAGTGCAAAAACTCACTTTTTTTTCCCCCGTCAATTCTAAAAAATCACCCCCCTGTTTCATAGACCCATCTGCTTACCCCTTTCCCTTTCCCAAAAACGAATTTCCCTTTACCTCCCTAGTACTCTTCCCCCCCAATCTGATATCCAAACTTTCGTTTTAAATAATTTTGGGTTATCCCATCACCCCTTTCTTTTTTTTCCCATATTCACTTTTAATTTTCCTTTTTTTACATACCCTACCAAACGGGTCCAAACCCTCCCCCGCAACTTTCTTTAAAACTTCCAAAAGCAAAAGTGCATCAGCAAAGAGCAACCGTGACAACTCTCATTTTGGGGTTAGAAATTTTTCAAACCCTTTTTGCCCACAAAATCTTTTCCAACACCCAGCCCTTTTACTTCTCTTACAGCCCTATTTATAAAAAATATTGAACATCCCTTGTGGCATCACACTTTCCTTTCCTAAGGGCCCACATTTACTGGGGAAAAAATCCCCCCTCTCCCCCAAAATACCAATCTGAACCTTACTATCCCCAAAAAAAACTTTTCAAACCCTTTTATTAAACCCACCTCATAATTTCCCTTTCATTTTTCATCATCCACCACATTGCCCTTATAAACCACCCCCGTTGACACCTTTTTTTTCCAAAAACCATTAAAAGCCAAAAAAAAACCCCCTTTACTGTTAACCCTTAAAAGTGTTTTTAAATGTGAACACTTGGTTTTTTACATCCCAAACCCCTTTCCCATACTTTCCCTTTTTTCATCTTGCTTTTTCTTCTCTCCGTCCTACTTTTTAAATTTTTTCAATAATAACTACCAAACTCCTTAAATAGGTTTTTCCCCAACAGATTCCCTTCCCCCAAAAATTTTTACAAACTCTTTTGGGCCCCCTTTTTAAAGGAAAATACAGCTCCCCGCTAATCCCCCAGGTACCTTAAATTTCTTCAATGGTTTTTCAAAAAGCATAAACCCCCTCCAAAACCCGATACCCACCTGCTTTTAAAAATTTTCTATCTTTTTTCCCCTCAAACCCAGCCTTTTTTTCCCTCTCATTTTTACCCACGGCCCTCACGAACTTCCCCCCACCAAAGACTCCGCTCCTCCAACAAGATATTTTTTTCCTCACTGCCTAGTCCGAAATCACAGCTTCGCTAACTTCAACAACATTTAACAAAATTCCCCCAAAATAATTTCCCCCCCATCTTTGGGGATAAACCCCCTATTTTTCCATTTAAGAAATCTCCTCTTTCCCGTTTTTTTTAAATATCCAATCCCTTCCCTTTTTTTAGGCTTTTTCCCCCAACTTATCATCTTACTCCAAAACTTTTTCTTACTTTCAACAAAAATTGTTATAACAACTCCTCACCTTTACCATTTTCCCTCTTTTTTAAAAAGCTTTTACTACTCCTTAAAACCCTTTTTTTTTTTTTTTCTTTCATACACTCGGCCCTTGCATCACTTCTGCTTTTTTAAAACACTCATGTCCTAACTTTTTCTCTCTTAATACTCTCTTTACATCATTATTCCACCAATCGCTCCTCTTCTCTCCCCACTCACTATCCTGTAACCACAAACTTCTGCGAACACTCTAACACTACATTTTTAAACCTACCCATACCTTTTCCCGACCCTCATTGCCTATGCTCTCACAAGCCCATCTATCCTGCAATTGTTGCTTGAAATCTTTCCCTGTTGCCTCTTACTTTAGCTTATGAACCTTCATCTTTTGGGTTATTCTAGGTTTTTTACACACATGTTTCCTATGTAGGATAATCTATGTAACTATATTTTTTGAATACCTGAAAAAACTTTCCTCTCCCCTTGCTGCATCCAATTTCCTTGTACCCATCTACGTTTTACTCTCACTGTAGCTACCATTAAACAGTTTTTCTGATATATCTGTGGCCCCTCTATAAACATTAAAATCCTGAAGTCTACTCAAAAGTCTCTTATCTACCAATACGTAGTCCAACAAACTAATGTCATTATGCCCTACTTCATATCTTGTAGTCTCATTCATCCTCTGTATTACCTATAACCAAACTCGTTTCCATACAAATTTCAATCAAAGGGCAACCATTATCAGTTACACCTGGCACCCCAAACTTACTACCACACCCTCTTCAAATGTTTCTCCTACTTTAGTATATAGGTCCTCTACCGCAATTACTCTGTCACTTGGTTAAAAAGTTCCTACAAACTTAGCATCTCGGAAAATCCTTCTCTCCTTTACACACCTCTCTTCTCCAGTTGCAAACTTACCCATTATGACCAACTTTTCACATCCAACCCTTATTTTAATCCACATAATCCTTGAATTTATTCATTTATGTTCCATCTTTCCCCTCCATAACTGATCCCTTAACATTATTGCTACCCCCTTCCTTAGCTCTAACTCTCTCAGATACTCCAGACTTAATCCCCTATATTTCTCTCCGCTGAAACTCGCCTCTCTTCTTCTTTGTTTTACTTAGAGCCAGGACATCCAACTTTTTTTCATTCATAATATTATCAATCATCTCTTTTTATCTTCACTACATCCACGCACATTCAAATATCCAACTTTTATAGTTATTCTTCTCCTTTTTAGTATGTTCTACAGAATGAAGGGTTACTAGTCCATTGCTCCCGGCATTTTAGTAGCCTCACATGACGCGCATGGCTCTCGGAGGAAAGATTATTTTCTATTTTTCCTAAATAATAAAGGAAATAAAGAAGAACAAAAACTATTAAGAAAAAAGAAGGAAACCCTAGATGAGTGTATGTACATATATGCATGTGCCTGCCTGTGTAGTGTGTCCTAAGTGTAAGTAGAAATAGCAAGATATACCTGTTATCCAACGTCTTAATGAGGACACCAGTAATCCTACCATCTTGTAAAACAATTATAGGTTTCTGTTCCACACTCACTTGGCAGGACGGTAGTACCCCCCTCGGTGGTTGCTGTCTACCAACCTGGTTATTTATCTGTTAAATTTTATGGTGCCTTAAATAACAGAATTTATAACATTAAATATAGGAACAGTAGGTGACATTAGTTATACCTCCTGAACGACTAGTTTATTGTGCATCCATTGTTCTTCCCGAGCTGTACCTCCAAAAATACGGAATTACAAAGGTAACAAAATCTTTAGAAGACCCCATTCAGCATTGGAACTCCAAAAAAAAATACATTACAGTTATTGAATTTCTTAAAGTTGCTTCATGTAGCTAATGTACACGAAACAATATAAAGGTGTAATCTCAAAAATTTTAAATATCGTTTTTCCACTAAAACTTTCATAAATATTGAGCTTCAGTTTCCCCCAAAATGATTCATAATGAAGTTGATTCAAATATTGATAAATCTCAAGATTCAGAAGTTGAATAAATAACAATGAATTGTTTCGCCATATCCTGTAAGACTTGCTTGTATATGTCTATTAAATCTTGAAATTTTAGAGATTATAAAAGGTAGTATTCCACACACTGTACATTTTATGTCACTGGCATCTCTAAAACAAACTGCTGCCAGACATTTATCCTAGTCTTAGTCTGAGATGTCATGTAGCTCGATTAGTAGCGCACTCAGCTCACATACTGAGGTTTGGGGTTCGATCCCCGGTACGGGTGGAAACAGTAGGACGTATTTCCTTAAGACACCTGCTGCCCATTTCACCCAGCAGTAAAATAGGTACCTGGGTAATAGCCGACTGGTGTGGGTCGTATACTGGGGGCAAAATTTACTTAATTTTGCTGGAAATGCTCTGTATAACAAGCGGCTTTCTATACATTAGAATGTCATTGATATCAGCTAGGCCTTTATACCTTGTATACCTGGAGTATACCTGGAGAGGGTTTCTGGGGTCAACACCCCCGCGGCCCGGTCTGTGACCAGGCTTCATGCTGTTCATTGGGGGAATGTTGTATCATTTGCCAAGTCTTTTGCTTTCATAGGGAGTGATTTTCGTGTGAACGTTTGGTTCTAGTCCCTCTAGGATCATGTATCTCTCCCTCCTGCGTTCTAGGGAGTACAGTTTCAGGAACGTCAAGCACTCCCAGTAATTGAGGTGTTTTATCTCCTTTATGTGCGCCGTGAAGGTTCTCTGTACATTCTCTAGGTCAGCAATTTCACCTGCATTGAAAGGTGGTGTTAGTGTGCAGCAATATTCCAGCCTAGATAGAACAAGCGACCTGAAGAGTGTCATCATGGGCCTAGCATCATTACGTGTGAAAAGCTCTGTTTCACAAGGCACAGTACTCGCTCCCATCTTGTTCCTCATCCTCATATCCGACATAGACAAGGATGTCAGCCACAGCACGATGTCTTCCTTTGCTGATGACACCTGAATCTGCATGACAGTGTCTTCCATTGCAGACACTTCAAGGCTCCAGGCGGACATCAACCGAATCTTTCAGTGGGCTGCAGAAAACAATATGAAGTTCAACGATGAGAAATTTCAATTACTCAGATATGGTAAACACGAGGAAATTAAATCTTCATCAGAGTACAAAACAAATTCTGGCCACAAAATAGAGCGAAATACCAACGTCAAAGACCTGGGAGTGATCATGTCGGAGGATCTCACCTTCAAGGGGGCCATAACATTGTATCAATCGCATCTGCTAGAAAAATGACAGGATGGTAATGAGAACCTTCAAAAAATAGGGGGGCCAAGCCCATGATGAACTCTTTAGGTCCCTTG
>NW_026466697.1:0-13758 GCF_026875155.1 Cherax quadricarinatus
CAGGGGACTCAAACAAAAACACTTTCACCATCTTCTTTCAACAAACTGGGCCCATCCCCAAAGGAGAGTGGCCCAAAAAGAAAAATAAAAATTTTTCCCCCAATTTTAAATTTAATAAAAATTTTACAGGGAAAAAGGGGTTACTAGCCTCTTGCTCCCCCCCTTTTTTGCCGCCTTTTTACGACACCATGACTTAAAAGGGAAAGAAATTTTGTTTCCCTCCACATGGAGACAAGTGGAAATAAACAAGAACCCGGAAGAAAAAAGAAGAAAACCCAAGGGGGTTTTTGCCCTTTTTTTTTTTCAACAAACCAGGGCCCTATCCCAAACCCAGGCAAGGGGGCCCAAAAAAAAAACAAAAGATTTTTCTTTTTAAAAATTTTGTAATTTTTCCGGAAAGGGGTTTCAGGGCCCCCCCCTCCCGGCATTTCAGTCGCCTCCCCAAAAAAAACCCCATGGCTTCGGAGGAAGAATTCTGTTCCCCTTCCCCCTTGAAAAACAGGAAAATTTAAAAAAACCCAAAACTTGTAAGAAAAAAGAAGAAAATTCCGAGGTGTTTTGTGTGTTTTTGTGGGGGTGTGGGGTGTGTGGTGTGTGTGTTTTTTTTTTTTTTAAAAATATTTTATTTATATATTAAATTTTTATTTATATATAAAAACACCACATTATTTTATAATTTTAATATATATATATATATTAAAAATATTTTAAATTTTAATTAAATATTTTTAAATAAAAAATATACTAAATTTTTCCCCCTAAAAAAATTAAAAAAATAATTAAAAAAAAAAATAAATTTTTTTTAAAAAAAATTTTTTATATAAATAAATAAAAAAATACTTTAAAAAATTTTTTATTAAAAATTGGGGAGATTGAAGGGTGGGGGGGGGGGGTAGGTTTCTGAAAGTGGGAATTTTTTAGGGGCTTTAGGGGAAACCATTTTTGGGGATTTTTTTTTGGAAGGAGGGTAATTTTTTTCCCAAAAAAAAGTTTTTGGGGCCTTTTTGAACCCAAAAGGAAAAAGTGTGAAAAATCACCCATGGTTGTTTAAATATTTTATAGAAGGGGTTGTTTGAGAATTTAAAACGAGGGTTTTTTTTTGGCAAAGGGCCCGTGGAAATTAAAAGATAAGGGTTTTTTCAAGTTTCCCCCCTTTTCCCCCAATAACCCTGGGCTTTTTTGGGGAGATTTGGGGGGAAGGTTTCCGTAGGGGGTGGAGAGGGGGGTTTGGGGGGGGGGGGGGGTTTTTCCCCAAAAAAGAAAATAAAGGTGAATACGGAAAAGGAAAGGGTTATGGGATAACAAAAAGATTGGGTAAAAGATTAATATCAGATTGGAGGGAGGAGTATGGGGAGGTGAATGTATTCAGTTTTTGGGGAGTGGACTTCCCAGCGGAGGGGTCTATGAAAAATGAGGGAATCATAGAATTGAGGGGGGGGGAAAAGAGGGGGGACACTTAGATCGTAGAGAAAAAAGAACTTTGTCCTGGGGGAAAAAGGGGGGAATGTATAGATATATTTTTTAAAATGCTTTTTAATGAGTGTGAAGCAGGGGGTGATGAATTTTTCAGAAGGAGAAGGCTGGAGGCAGTGGAGATTCAGTCAGGGCAATGTTGGTGTGAATAAATGCAGAGTTTTCGTGTTTGGGTTAGGGGAGGGCGGGTTTACCAAAACTGTTGCCAGGGGGGGTGAGGAAGGGTTGTTGGGGGGTTCGGACAGTAGAGAAATGGAGGGGAAACGAATGACTTCAAGAGGTACAGTCTGTAGTAAAAAGGGGGGGGGAGGGTCGGCCTGGAAAGGGTTTGGAGAGAGGGGGTAAAAGGGGTTTTGTGTCAGGGGCTTGGACCCTTCCAGGGGGTTGCGTAGCGGTTTGATAGAGTGAATGAGAAAAAGGGTTTTTAATACTACTTGACGTGCGTTGGGGGTGTGAGAAAAGTAACATTTAAAAGGGGTTCGGGGAAACCCGCAGGCCGGACTTAGCCCGGGAGATGGGAAGTACATGCCTGCCCCTGAAGGGGGGGTGTTAATGTTGCAGTTTAAAAACTGTAGGAAAAGCACCCTTCTGCAAGACAGTGATGGGTGAATGTGGTGAAAGTTTTTTTTTTTCGGGCCACCCGCCTTGGGGGGAAAGGCCCATGTGATAATAAAATATATATATATAATATTTTAAATATAATATAATTTTTATATATTTCTTTCTTTTTAAACCAGGGCCGTATCCCACCGAGGCGGGGGGGCCCCAAAAAGGAAAAACAAAATTTCTCCTTTTACATTTAGTAATATAACGGAGAAGGGGTTACTACCCCCTTTTGCCCCCGGCATTTTAGTCCTCTTAAAACACCAGGCTTACGGGGAAGAATTCTGTTCCACTTCCCCCATGGAGATAAGAGGAAATAAACAAAAATAAGAACAAAAAAAATAGAAAAAAACCCAGGGGGGTTTTATATATGGGGCTTTACATGTTTTTTAGTGTGACCTAAGTGTAAGTAAATACAAGACGACCTGAAATTTTGCATGTCATGAACAGAAAAAGGACACCAGCAATCCCCCCTCATTAAAAAAATTTACGGCTTTCTTTTTTACACTCATTTGGGCAGGACGTAGTACCTCCCGGGGCGGTTTGCTGTCTCCCAACCCCAACTCCCTATAATAATTTATAATATAATAGTTTTCCTTTTGTAAAAAGGGAAAAGGGGAAAAAAAGAGAGTGAAAAAATTATGGGGGGAAAGCTTTTGAGTGTCCCTGGTAAAGTGTAGTAGAGTTAAAAAAGAATTAAAGTAAGAGGGAGAATGGGAAAAGAGATAACAAGGAGTTTTGGGAAAAGGAGGGGGGGGTTGGGACCAGGGTTTCAGGAAACAATATGAAAAAATTTAAAAGGCTAAAGAGGGCTTTTTGGCTTTAGGATTTTGGAAAAGGCTATGAAGGGTGGTAGGGGGCAATGTGGAGATGTTCAAGTGTAGGTGTAGAGGGAGGTTACGAAAGCTTGAAGAGTTTTTCGAGGATTTGGGGGCCAATTAATATGTAGGAAAAAGGGGAAATTTTTTTTCCCAGTAAAAGTGGCCTTAGACAAGGGGTGATTCACCGGGTTGTTTTTTATATTTTAGATGGGTTGTAAGAGAAAAATCAGGGTCTTGGCAAGAGGGTGGATTAAAAGAAAAGAATCACACACAAAGTGGGAGTTCACAGTGCTCTTTTTGATGACACGTGCTCTTGGAATTCTGAAGAGAAGTTGCAGAGATTGGGGGATGAATTTTGGGAGGGGGGAAAAAAAGAAAATTAAAAAGGGGAATCAGGAAAAGTAAGGTTATGGGGAAACAAAAAGATTAGTGATGAAAAATTGTATCAGATTGGAGGGGGAGGTATGGAGGGGTGAAAGATCAATTTGGAGTGGACGTTCAGCGGATGGGTCTATGAAAGATGAGGTAATCATAGAATGATGAGGGGAAAAAGAGGATGGTGCACTTAGGGGTCTGGGAGAAAAAAACTTTGTCCTTGGGGCAAAGAGGGGAAAAGTATGAGAGTATATTTTTTCCAACGCTCTTATATGGGGGAAAACGTGGGGGTGAATTTTGCAGCAGGGGAAGGCTGGAGGCAGGGAGATGTCATGTCTGAGGGGAAAGTGTGGTGTGAATATAATCAGAGAATTTGAGTTTTGGGAAATTTGGGGAGGTGCGGGTTACCAAAAAAGTTGTCCAAGGGGGTGGGAAGGGTTTTGGGTGGTTCGGACATTTGAGAGAATGGAGCGAAAAATGACTTTAAAGTTACAGTCTGTGTGGGAAGGGAAAGGGGGGTAGGGGTCGGGCCCAGGAAGGGTTTTTAGGGGGGGGAAAGAGGTTTTGTGGCGAGGGGCTTGGGTTCCCCGCAGCATGCGTGACGTGTTTGATAGGGGAATGGAGCAAATGGTTTTTAATACTTGACGGCTGTTGGGAGTTGACAAAATAACATTTATGAAGGGGTTCGGAAAACCCGGGAGGGCCCGGGCTTGAGTCCTGGAATGGGAAGTACAGTGCCGCACCTGAAAAGGGGGGGGTTAATGTTCGTTTAAAAACTGTAGTGTAAAGCACCCCTTTTGGCAAGACATGTGGGGTGAATGATGTGAAAGTTTTTTTTTTTGGGCCACCCTGCCTTTTGGGGAACGGGGCCCTGTGATAAAAAAAAAAAAAATTAATTAAATATAATAAATATATTATAATAATATATTTTAAATATATATTAATAAAATCGTAAAGAGTTTTTATGAGGAAGTGAGGGTCAGGTTAGGGGGTTTAGAAGAAGGGGGATACTTCCCCCAAAAAAATAGGTCTTAGACAGGGGTGGAATGTCACCAGGGGGGTTTTTAATATATTTATAGAGGGGTTTTAAAGGAAGTAAATGCAGGTGTTTGGGGGAGGGGGGGATTAATTTTTGGGGAATCAAAATTCAAAAAGGGGAAATTTACCACATTACTTTTTGCTGATATACTGTCTTATGGGGATTCAAGAAAAAATTTCAAAGGTTTGTGGTATTTGGGAATGTGGTAAGGAGAAAGTTGAAAGTGAACATAGAAAAAAGTAAGGGGATGAGGGTGCAAATGATTTAGATAAAAAAAATTGGATATCAAATTGGGGAGGAGGAGTAGGAAGAAAAATGTTTTTAGTACTTGGGATTGACGTGTCCGGATGGGTTTTTTGAAAAATGAGGTTAATCATAGAATTGATGAGGGGGAAAAAATGAGTGGTGGTTGAGGTTATTGGAGTCAAAAAAAAAGTATTTTGGAGGCAAAGAAGGGGAAAGTAGAAAGTATAGTAGACCAAAAACCCTTTTTGGTGTGAAACTTGGGGGGAAATGCAGCACGAGAGACGGTTGGAGGCCGGGGAAAGTCCTGTTTTTAAGGGGAATGTTGGGGTAAATATTTTCAGAAAATTCGGGGGTGGAAATTTGGAGAAGGTGTGGGTTTTAAAAATATTAGTCAGAGGGCGAAAGGGGTTTTTTGAGGTGTTTGGTCATTTTAAGAGAATGGATCCAGAGAAATGACATGGAAACAAAAAATCTTAAGGGGGAAGGGAAAGGGGGGTGGGGCGCCCGAAAGGGTTGGGGAGAGGGGGGAAAGGGGGTTTTGGGGGTAAGGGGCTTGGACTTCCCCGCAAGCGTGCGTGACGTGTTGATAGGGGTGAATGGAGACAATGGTACTTGGGACCCGCGAACTTTTGGGGGTAGGGGAATATTATTTAAGGGATCAGGGAAACCGGTTTTTTTCATATAGTCGGACTTTAGTCCTGGAAAGGGGAAGTGCATTTGCCTGCACTTTAAAGAAGGGTTTGGATATTGGCATTGGAAGGATATGTTGTGTATCTTTATATGTTAATGCTTCTAGACTGTTGTATTCTGAGCACTCTGCAAAAACAGTGATAATGTGCGAGTGTGGTGAAAGTGTTGAATGATGATGAAAGTTTTTCTTTTTAGGGGATACTTACTTCTTTTTTGGTACCCTGCCTCGGGAAAAACGGCCGACTTGTGAAAAAAAAAAAAAATAAATTATATATATAAGTATATATATATATATATATATATAATATATATAATATATATTTATTTTTTTTTTTTTTTTTTTTTTTTTTTTTCCAACAAGTCGGCCGTCTCCCACCGAGGCAGGGTGACCCAAAAAAGAAAGAAAATCCCCAAAAAGAAAATGCTTTCATCATCATTCAACACTTTCACCACACTCACACATTATCACTGCTTTTGCAGAGGTGCTCAGAATACAACAGCTTAGAAGCATATACGTATAAAGATACACAACATATCCCTCCAAACTGCCAATATCCCAAACCCCTCCTTTAAAGTGCAGGCATTGTACTTCCCATTTCCAGGACTCAAGTCCGACTATATGAACATAACCGGTTTCCCTGAATCCCTTCACTAAATATTACCCTGCTCACACTCCAACAGATCGTCAGGTCCCAAGTATCATTCGCCTCCATTCACTCCTATCTAACACGCTCATGCACGCTTGCTGGAAATCCAAGCCCCTAGCCCACAAAACATCCTTTACCCCCTCTCTCCAACCCTTTCGAGGACGACCCCTACCCCTCCTTCCTTCCCCCATAGATTTATATGCTTTCCATGTCATTCTACTTTGATCCATTCTCTCTAAATGACCAAACCACCTCAACAACCCCTCTTCTGCCCTCTGACTAATGCTTTTATTAACTCCACGCTTCTCCTAATTTCCACACTCTGAATTTTCTGCATAATATTTACACCACACATTGCCCTTAGACAGGACATCTCCACTGCCTCCAACCATCTCCTCGCTGCTGCATTTACCACCCAAGCTTCACATCCATATAAGAGTGTTGGTACTACTATACTTTCATACATTCCCTTCTTTGCCTCCATAGATAACGTTTTTTGACTCCACATATACCTCAACGCACCAATCACCTTTTTTCCCTCATCAATTCTATGATTAACCTCATCCTTCATAAATCCATCTGCCGACACGTCAACTCCCAAGTATCTGAAAACATTCACTTCTTCCATACTCCTCCTCCCCAATTTGATATCCAATTTTTCTTTATCTAAATCATTTGATACCCTCATCACCTTACTCTTTTCTATGTTCACTTTCAACTTTCTACCTTTTCACACATCTCAAACTCATCCACTGACCTTTGCAATTTTTCTTTAGAATCTCCCATAAGCACAGTATCATCAGCAAAAAGTAACTGTGTCAATTCCCATTTTGAATTTGATTCCCCATAATTTAATCCCACCCCTCTCCCAAACACCCTAGCATTTACTTCTTTTACAACCCCATCTATAAATATATTAAACAACCATGGTGACATTACACATCCCTGTCTAAGACCTACTTTTACCGGGAAGTATTCTCCCTCTCTTCTACACACCCTAACCTGAGCCTCACTATCCTCATAAAAGCTCTTTACAGCATTTAGTAACTTACCACCTATTCCATATACTTACAACATCTGCCACATTGCTCCTCTATCCACTCTATCATATAGGTAGTAGGTTGGTAGACAGCAACCACCCAGGGAGGTACTACCGTCCTGCCAAGTGAGTGTAAAACGAAAGCCTGTAATTGTTTTACATGATGGTAGGTGTTACACCCTTTTGTTCATTTTGTTCATTTTCTTCTTATTATCACAATGGTATACTATTACATGTTATTTTTGCTATTTCACTTAATATTATATTCAGGAGTAATTCCATTAGTAACTAAAATGGATTTACTCGACTTTATAATATTATCTGGTCGTATTACTTAGCTTTGTATTTAGGTAGGTCATTTAATTAGTGTCAACTGCTGGTGACCTGGCCAAGCACCAGTAGGTGTTTTGAGCTGCTCGACCCCTGCTCCGACCGAGGCAAAGTGGGCTGGTAAAGCCTCACAGAGTTCAGTTCTTACCTTCCTCACCTCTCGTGAGGGAAGCTCCCTGATTCCTGGATTTAAACTTCTGGTCCCACATGAGGTTCCCTAGTGACCCTCCACTACCTCGGACGGTATCTGACAGAAACGTCTCGGATGAAGTGTGTGTTGCTGTTTTGGAGACGCTGGTGATTGTCCCTAGCTCTGCTAGGAGTGAATTTAAGAAGTATTGGTTCAAAGAGGATGGTGAAAAAGTCATGGGAGACAGACTCGCCTCAAAATTCCTTTAAGTGTAAAATATTCCTAATCTCACTTAGTATATTATGAAAGTTGAATAAGAGTGAATTATTATTGAAGTGTTACGTCTTCTGTCTCATTTGGATTGAGTTAAGTAAAGTGTTATTGTGTGAAGAGCTGTTCAGTACTATAATCAAGATAATACTGTGTATTATCTTTTAAGTGAACTTAAGTGATAATTTCATGAGTACTCTGTTTCATGGTGCGACCTTTTTAAAGTTAATATAAAACCCTTCTATGATTTATTAAGAAACTTAATAAAAAACCGGAAAGAAACATTGTGATTGTTTACTACTGAACCCTTGAATGATTTCATCTAGAACAGGATATTCAATCCTGTTTATTTGTTGCAAGAAAGGGCTAAACAGGCTTAAGTAGTGGCCCTGTACGCAACAAAGTGGGGGCCCGTCCGCGAGTTGCTCTCTGATCCAAGGTGCTGGAGGAAATATCAGCCCTAGGAAGTAAGTGCCAATCCCATGAAAGTGAGCTGCTGTTCAGGTACCCATAAATTAACTATGGAGGCTCAAATGCAACAGTTAATATGTGAGTTAACCTTGGAGGATTTGAAGTCTTTAAAACTTCAGAAGTGCTGGCAAATTGCCGTACGCCTAGGAGTGAAGTACAACAAATATTACACCGCCGAGACCACTCGATCTATTTTGAGAAACATGCTGTTTCCGGAACAAGGGGAGGTGGATGACATTGACGATACTGGTGAGGCAAGTCTAGTATCTCAATTTGAACACTTGGACCGACTGCTTGGAGCACAAGGACTTGATCTTGGTGGCCTTCCAACTTCCCTACCCTCTAGTGATGTGGCTGAGCCAGAATCAAAGGGAGCTGCTGGTGAGTGGACATCTCTGGGAGAGGTGCCTGAAATTGGGGCATCTAATCATCCAGTTTCTGACCCTGGTTCACAAGAAGCACCCAGCGCAGGTGCTCAACCCAAGGAAAGACGGGAAAACTTGTATCCTCCAACTCCTCCACTACCGATTGGGCCCATATCACAGAGCCAGTTCGAAAGAATGGAGCGCCTTATTACTTTACAAATGGCCCAAATAGAAGCCCAAAGGAAGCTGAATGCAGAAGAGTTCTAGAGGGACACCATACTCTACGAACGTCAGCGGCAAAGGGAAGGAGTTGTGAGGCCCAAGGCCCCCAGAAATATTTTCGACATTCATAAAGCAGCATCTTTGGTGCCCAAGTTTTGCGAGTCTGATCTGGACACGTACTTCGATACGTTCGAAAATCAGGCTTGAGCTATGCAGTGGCCCCAAAAATTCTGGGCTGTCTTGTTGCATACGACGCTGACTGGTAAAGCTCGAGAATGTACCGTGGCTTTGCCTTACGAAAAGTACATACAATATGACTCCGTCAAAAAGGTCATACTGGAGACCTATGATCTACTCCCTTTGAGCTACCAGCAAGCCTTCCGTACTCTGCAAAGGTTACCAGGGCAAACTTGGTGGACTTCGCCAGGCAGAAGAAGGTAGCTTTCGAGAGGTGGCAAAGAGCCTCACAAAGCAACACCGTAAGCAGCTTAACCCAATTAATACTACAAGAGGACTTCTATAATTCTATATCTGGGGATTTGCGGAAGTTCCTGATCGACCGTCCAACACCTGATGTGATGGAGACCGCTGCACTGGCCGATCACTATGAGATCTCCAGCCAGCTGATCAGTGATAGAACATCCAGAGAGGAAGCAGTAAAATTGGGCCAGAAGGTTCGACCAGTTAAGTCAAGAACAGAACCTCGCCAAAAGTTTCCTTCAGAAGCAGTGACCTCTCGAACCCTGGATAAGCCATGCAATGGTGACCGGTTTCAACTACGACAGAACCGGGAGGTGTATAAAGCCAGGAAGAACTTGTCCTGTTCATATTGCCAAAAGGGAGGTCATGTGAGAAACCAATGTTATCAGCTGGAAAGGGACAGGAAATATAAGTATCGAGAAGGTGCTCCTGTGCAGATGGTGTCTTCAGTAGCCCACACGCAGAGATGTTTACAGGCGGATCTAGAGCCGGCAGGACCGAAGACTGCTTCACTGAGATGACCTGAGACGAGGGCCATCTCAGGGCAAGAAATTGAAAAGGCAATGAGCCCATATTTTTCAAAAGGAAAAGCTGGTATTGACGAGGGTCAAGTGGTGCCAGTTAAAACCTATAGGGATACGGGGAGTTACTTGACATTGTTAAAAAAGGGAATCCTCTCTTTGTCTGACCGCACTTATACGAAGATAGATGCACTTCTGGAGGCTTATGGAGGAGCCGTTTCTAGAGTTCCCCTCCATAGGATATACCTAGACCTGGGTTGCTATAAAGGATATGCGACTGTCGGTATATCAGATGAAGGATTTCCTATTAAGTCTGCTGACCTACTGATAGGAAATGACCTAAGCTGCGAAGGAATCAAGAAAGAACCTCTGGTGATAGAAAATACCTCGGGAGAGGATTACGTGATTGAGGCTCATAGGAAGGACCTATCATTATTTCCGCTGGAAGTTGTCACTAGGTCCATGGCAACGACCAGGTTACCTCCTGAATCAACAGAGGAAGAAGAGGACAAAGCTGATCTGGGTTTGAACCTATTGTTTAGTGCGACCCACTGGCCCGAGGATGCGACGTCTGTGTCTGCAGGGCTAGACTCAACTTTAGATTCTTTAGGTGCTAAAAAGTTTAGACCTGAAGATCTAATCCAATCACAGATGGAAGACCCCTCGTTGGAGAAAGTAAGAAAGCTGTTGATAACGGAAGAAGAGGCCGAGAAACTAGAGGACTGTGTTTATTCTAGTAGCGGTATACTTATGAAGAAATCCACCAGAAGACATTCTCTAGGGGCACCTTTGGCCAAGGCCAAGCATGTATTAATCCTGCCTAGGATTTATCGTGAGCTTGCATTGAAGGTCGCCCATAATAGTCCAATGGGAGGACATCTGGGATTAAGGAAAACAATGGTAAAGTTGTCAAAATACTTTTTTTGGCCTAGAATGCGGAAAACCGTGGTGGAACATCTTTGCAGTTGCCGGGTCTGTCAGACCATTGGTAAACCTGCTCATACCCCACCTCCAGCTCCCCTCTGTCTTATCACCTCAGATGGCGAGCCTTTTTCCCGTTTAATCATCGATTGCATAGGTCCACTCCCCAGGACCAAGGCGGGGAATCAGTACCTATTCACTATAATGGATTCTGCCACCCATTACCCCGAGGCCATCCCCATGAGGAAAATAAATGCTCGCGCAATAGTCCACTCTTTAATAAAGTTTTTCTCACAGGTAGGGCTGCCTCGTGAGATCCAGTCTGATCAAGGATCAAACTTCACTTCAAAAATCTTCAAGGAGGCCATGTCACGCCTTGGTGTAAGATCTATCCTCGCTATGAGCTATAGGCCCCAGTCCCAAGGAGCATTGGAACGGTTTCATCAAACATTGAAGGTGATGATGCGTTCCTACTGTTAACAATTCAGTAAAGACTGGGACGAGGGCATTCCTTTCCTTCTCCTGGCCGTAAGGGAAAGCGAGCAGGAAAGTCTAGGGTATAGCCCTTTTGAGTTGATATATAGTTATACGGTATGTGGACCCCTCGCAGTATTGAAAGATGTATGGACCGGAAGACGTACTCGTCAGTTCAGGTATGCCCGGCTTTGATGCAGGAACACCTCACTTTCACGAGGAACCTAGCCGCAGAGAACTTGAAGAAAGCCCAGGCTAAAATGAAACTACGACATGAACATGCGGCCTCTCGCTCTTTCAACATCGGAGATAAAGTATTGGCTCAAAAATTCATGCCCGGACATGCACTGAAACCAAGATATGAAGGACCTTTGGAAGTCATTAAAAAACTGAGTGAAGTGAATTACCTGGTTCGTACCCCAGGGAAAAAGAAATCAGACCATACATACCATGTTAACCAATTGAAGAAATATTATGGAGGGTTAGCCCCGACCGCTGCCATTCTTCTAGAGTCCCAGCAGGAGGACTGCTCCAAAGGAATAGAAGTCAGTCTTAGAAACACTCAAGTTCCACGATCCCTGGACGATTTTTTAAAAGGTCTGGCCTGTGACCGAGCCAAAGAAGTGAAAAATGTGATTTTGAAGTACCCATCATTGTTTGGCGATATACCTAAGCGTTGCACGTTGGGGACACACGACGTGGATGTCCAAGGAGCTGCACCCATCAAGCAGTCCCCTTATCGCTTAAGCCCTATTAAACACCAAGCTCTAAAGGAGGAAATTGACTTTTTGCTGACCCATGGACTAATTGAACGAAGCAAAAGCCCATGGGCCTCACCTTGTGTGTTAGTCCCAAAGTCAGATGGAACCTATCGTATGTGTACGGATTATAGAAAGGTGAATTCCGTCACAGTTCCTGATGGTTACCCTTTGCCTAGGGTAGATGATTTAATCTATATTGTTGCCGGAGCCAAGTATGTGAGCCGGCTGGACTTACTGCGAGGCTACTATCAAGTGCCCCTGACGGACCGAGCTCAGGACATATTAGCGTTTACAGTGCATGGAGGCTTGTTCAACTATTTGGTTACCCCATTCGGGTTGTGCAACGCAGCATCCACGTTCCAGCGACTTATGAATGACCTTACTTATAACCTTGAGGGGGTTGAAGCCTACCTCGACGACCTAGTAGTCTTTAGTGACGAGTGGAGTTCACATTTAGTCCATCTGGAGGCTCTTTTTAAGAAATTAGATGCTTATAATTTTACCATCAATTTAGCCAAATCCAAATTTGGACAAGCAATGATTAAGTATTTGGGCTTCAATATAGGTCAGGGGACGCTGGCACCTATCAGTGCAAAAGTGAGAGCCATTGCAGACTTTCCTATACCAAGAGACAAAAAAGGGGTGCAGAGATTTTTGGGAATGGCTGGGTATTATAGACGATTCTGCCCTAACTTTTCACACATAGCCGCCCCCCTTTTCGCGCTAACTAGTTCTAAAATTAAATTTGCTTGGTCTGAGGAATGTAATATGGCTTTTAATAGGTTAAAGCGATTATTGAACTCCTCTCCAGTATTGAAAAGCCCTGATTTTAACTTTCCCTTCCTGTTACATATAGATGCCAGCAGTTATGCTGTTGGATCAGTACTACTGCAGTCCTCCCCCTCCTTTGATATTCTACATCCGATATGTTATTATTCCTCCACCTTAAAGCCACACCAAAAGAATTATGCAACCGTAGAAAAAGAAGCTCTAGCCCTGGTTATCTCTCTCGAGCATTTTGAAGTTTACTTGGGAACATCACCTCATCAGATTACAGTATACTCAGATCACAACCCTTTGACAATCATTAATACCATGAAGGTTAAGAATGCCAGAATACAGAGGTGGGCCCTTAGAATTCAACCTTTTTCTATTAAAATCCTACACATAAAGGGCAAACATAATGTAATTGCGGATGCTTTGTCCCGCCCTTAAACCAGTTGCACCAATATGCCCCTGTTCTAATGGGATTAGGTCAGGGGTTTCAAATAGAGTTAGAGCTAAAGAAGGAGTAGCAATAATGTTGAAGGATAAGCTATGGCAGGAAAAGAGGGACTATAAATGTATTAATTCAAGGATTATGTGGAGTAAAATAAAGATTGGATGTGAAAAGTGGGTTATAGTAAGCGTGTATGCACCTGGAGAAGAAAGAAGTGTAGAGGAGAGAGAGAGATTTTGGGAAATGTTGAGTGAATGCGTGGGGAGTTTTGAATCAAGTGAGAGAGTAATGGTGGTTGGGGATTTCAATGCTAAAGTGGGTAAAAATGTTATGGAGGGAGTAGTAGGTAAATTTGGGGTGCCAGGGTAAATGTAAATGGGGAGCCTTTAATTGAGCTATGTGTAGAAAGAGATTTGGTAATAAGTAATACATATTTTATGAAAAAGAGGATAAATAAATATACAAGGTATGATGTAGCACGTAATGAAAGTAGTTTGTTAGATTATGTATTGGTGGATAAAAGGTTGATGGGTAGGCTCCAGGATGTACATGTTTATAGAGGGGCAACTGATATATCGGATCATTATTTAGTTGTAGCTACAGTTAGAGTAAGAGGTAGATGGGAAAAGAGGAAGGTGGCAACAACAAGTAAGAGGGAGGT
>NW_026466698.1:0-12479 GCF_026875155.1 Cherax quadricarinatus
TCTAGAATCGCTGCAGGGGCGGCTGGCAGACGAAGTTGTTTTTAAAGTTAAGTATAAGTCTTTAAATTTAAGGGTAAGCCATTTCTAAACGAATTGGAATTTTTATTTAAAAAGTTTCCCCCAGTTGTTTTCAGTCGAAAAGAAAAAAAAATTTGGAAGAGGGGAGTGTAAAGGTAATTTTGTCCCTCAGTATTGGTCGATGGACTGTTACTCGTCCAGGCTGGGGGACTGAATGCCTCAAACTGACACTGACATAGATCAGGGGACAAGGGGGCCCCCCCCCACGTTGCCCCATGGGTGCCGGGTTACCTTGCCTCTGTCGGGAGAACAAAGTACCCCTTAAAGAACAATGTGCTTCTTTCAGTCCCGGGGTGAAAACCCCAGTGTTCAGTTTCATCAGAACCTGGGATGAACCATGCTTAAACTTCTTCATTCCCGGTGTGAACAATTTTTTAAACTTCTTCAGTACCCTGGTGTGACCATGTCTTCGTTTTCAGTACCCGGTGTGAACCGTGCTTCATTTCTTCAGTACCCTGTGATGAACAATGTGTTTTACTTTTCAGTCCCCTGGTGATGAACAATGTGCTTCAGCTTTTTCAGTACCCTGGTGATAAACATGTGCTTCGTTTCTCGTACCCGGTGAAAACCATGTCTTAAACTTCTTCAGTACCCTGGTGATGAAAATGGTTTCGCTTTTCAGTCCCGGGTGATGAACATGTGCTTCAGTTTCTTCAGTACCCTGGTGATAAACCCCATGTGCTTCAGCTTCTTCAGTACCTGTGATGAACAAGGTTCCTTCTTCAGTCCCCCTTTTGATGAAAATGTGCTTCGTTTTTCGTCCCCTGGTGATAAACCCATGTGCTTCAGCTTTTCATCCCCTGGTGTGAAACTTTCTTAATTTTCAGACCCTGTGATGAAAAATGGCTTCAGCTTCTTCGTACCCTGGTGATAAAACAATGTGCTTCAGCTTTTTCAGTACCCTTTGTGATGAACCCATGTCTTCGTTTCTTCAGTACCCTGGTGATGCCTGTGTTAGCTTTTCATCCCGGTGATGAACAGTGCTTCAGTTCTTCGTACCGGGTTTGAGAACAATGTGCTTCCTTTTTTCAGTCCCCTGGTGATAAAACCAGTGCTTCCCTTCTTCAGCCCTTGGTGATGACCATGTGCTTCAGTTTTTTTCGTCCCCTGGTGATAAACCCTGTGCTTCGCTTCTTCTTTTACCCGGGTGATGAACATGTGCTTCAAAATTTTTCATCCCCGGGTGATACATGTGTTACGTTTTCAGTCCCTGGTGATAACTGTGCTTCAGCTTCTTCATACCCTGGTTGAGGCCTGTGCTTCCCGTTCTTCGTACCCTGGTGTTGAACCCAGTGCTTCAGTTCTTCAGTCCCGGGTGATGAACCATTGCTTCAGTTCTTCAGTCCCCGGTGATGAAACAATGTGCTTCAGTTTTCGTCCCCTGGTGATGAAAAAATGCTTGGTTCTTCGTCCCTGGTGATAAAACCATTGCTTCAGTTTCTTCAGTCCCTGGTGATGAACAATTGTTTTTCGCTTTTTTCCAGTACCCTAGGATGAACTTTGGTTTAGCTTTTCAGTCCCCTGTGTAAACTGTGCTTCAGTTTCTTCATCCCTGGTGATGAAAAAATGTGCTTTCGCCTTCAGTACCCTGTGATAAAACCATGTCTTCAGTTTCTTCAGTCCCCTTGATGAACAAGTGCTTCAGTTCTCAGTCCCCTGGGGATGAACATGTGCGTCCCCCCAGTACCCGGGTATAAACATGTGCTTCAGCTTTCAGACCCTTTTGATAAAACAAAGTGTTTCAGTTTCTTCGTACCCGGGTTGAAAACATGTGCTTCAGCTTTTCGTCCCTGTTGTAACAAGTGCTTCACTTCTTCATCCCTGGTGATGAACCATGTGCTTCAGCTTCTTCAGTACCCGGTGATAAAAACTTTGGGGTTCAACTTCTTTACCCCGGTATGAAACCTTTGTCTTCAGCTTCCGTCCCCCTGGTGATAAACCATGTGTTTCCCTTTCTTGTACCCTGGTGTAACCATGTGCTTAAAACTTCTTCATACCTTAAACCAGTTTTTCCCACTTCTTCATACCCTTTGAACCCATTCTAAAAAAAACTTCTTCAGTACCCTGGGAGGACCAGGTTTGCTCCAGCTTCTTCAGAAACCCGGGTTGAACCTGTGCTTCACGTTCTTCATTACCCAGGTGTGAAAAATGTGCTTCAGCTTTTCGTACCCGGTGTGGACCGGGTGCTTCAGCTTTTTTCAGCCCCCTGGTGAAGAACCATTTGCTTCCTTCTTCATTTCCCCGGTGATGAACAATGTGCTTCAGTTCTTCAGTCCCCTGGTGTGAAACAATGTGTTTAGCTTCTTAGTCCCCTGGTGATGAACCATGTGTTTTCCCGTTCTTCATTACCCGGGTGATGAACAATTGCTTCAGTTCCTTCATTTTACCTGGTGATGGCCAGGTGCTTCAGCTTCTTCAGTCCCTGGTGATAAAACCTGTGCTTCAGCTTTTTTCAGACCCTGGTGATAAAACCATGTGCTTCACCCTCTTCGTACCCGGGTGATAAAACCAGGTTTTTAAACTTTTCTTCATACCCTGGTTAAAACCCCCATGTGCGTGGGCCCCCCTTTCAGTACCCTGGTGATAAACAATGTGCTTCTCTTATTCAGTCCCTGGTGATGAACAATGTGTTAGCTTTTTCAGTACCCTGGGATGGACCAGTGCTTCACTTCTTCATACCCTTTGAGCAATGGCTTCATTTCTTCATTCCCTGGTGAGGGGACCATGTGCTTAAAAAAAGTTTCTTCTTACCCTGGTGAGGGAAACCATGTGCTTCGCTTCTTCAATTTTCCTGGTGATGAACAATGTGTTTTACTTTCAGTCCCCTGGTGAAAAAACCAATGGCTTCAGCTTTTCAGTCCCCCTGGTGTTAACCCTGTGTTTCAGTTTTTCAGTACCTTGGTGAAAATGTCTTCGCTTCTCGTACCCTGGTGATGAAGCATGTGCTTCAGCTTCTTCGTACCTTGGTGAAAAATTGCTTCAGCTTTTCGTACCTTGGTGAACAATGGGGTTTTCGTTCTTCAGTACCCGGTGATAAACCCCAAATTTTTCTTCACTTCTTCGGGCACCCGGGTGATGAAAACCATGTCTTCAGCTTCTTCGTCCTGGTGTGAAAAATGTGCTTCAACTTCTTCTGTATCCGGTGTAACCCATGTGTTCAGCTTTTTCAGTACCCTGGTGATGAACAATGTGTTTCAACTTCTTCAGTCCCCTGGTGATGAACAAGGGTGCTTCAGCTTCTTCAGTACCCCTGGTGATGAACAATGTGCTTCACTTCTTCAGTACCGGTGATGAAAAAATGTTTCGCTTTTCATCCCGGTGTTTAAAACCATGGTTTTTCAGTTCTTCTTCCCTGGTGATGAACCATGTGCTTCATTCTTAGTCCCCCTGGTATAAACCATGTGTTCATTTTTTTCAGTCCCGGGTGAGAAAAAATGTGCTTAGCTTTTTCAGTACCCGGGTTGTAAACCCCTGTGCTTCAGTTTCTTCGTCCCCTGGGTGAACCATGGCTTCATTTCTTCAGTCCCCGGGGTGAAAACCCATGTGTTTCAGCTTCTTCAGACCCGGTGATAACCATGTGCTTCAGCTTTTCATACCCGGTGTGAACCATGTGCTTCAGTTTTTCAGTACCCGGTGATAAAACCATGTGTTCAGTTTCTTCATACCCTGGTGATGAACCATGGCTTCTTTTTTCTTCATCCCTGGTGATGAACAATGTGTTCACTTCTTCAGAAACCCTGGTGAAAAACAATGTGCTTCAGTTTCTTCAGTACCCTTATGAACAATGTGCTTCAGTTTCTTAGTACCTGGTGATGAACAATGTTTCACTTCTTCAGCCCCCCCGGTGATGAACAATGTGCTTCAGTTTTCGTCCCCCCGGTTGAACCATGTGCTTCAGTTTCTTCTACCCTGGTGAGAACCATGTGCTTCAGCTTTTTCAGTCCCTTTGGGGTGGTGAAAAATGTGCTTCGCCTTTTCCCAGTCCCCTGGGATGAACCAGGTGCTTTCACTTTTTAGTACCTTTTTGGTGAACAAGTGTTTTCGCTTCTTCAGTACCCGGGGTGATGAACCATTGCTTTAACTTTCAGTACTTGGTAAACAATGTCCCTTCACCCCTTTCAGTGCCCGGTGATGAAACCATGTGTTCAGCTTTTCAGTCCCCTTGGTGGTTTTTAAAACAATGTGCTTCACTTTTTCAGTACCCTGGTGATGAACCATGTGCTTCGATTCTTCGTACCCTGGGGATAAACCCATGTGCTTCAGCTTCTTCTACCCTGGTGAGAAAACCTGTGCTTCAGCTTTTTCAGTACCCGGGGGAATAAACCTTGTGCTTTAGCTTCTTCGTACCTTGGTGGTACAAGTGCTTCAGCCCTTCAGTACCCTGGTGATGAACCATTTTTCTTGTTCTTCAGTACCTTTTGGTGGTAAAACAATGTGTTCAGCTTTAAACCCCGGGTATGAACCATGTGCTTCAGATTCTTCAGTACCCTGGTGAAAACCCATGTGCTTCAGCTTCTTCATACCCTGGTGATAACCCTTTATGCTTCGTTTCTTCGTCCCGGGTGATGAACCTTTTGCTTCAGTTTCCCAGTACCTTGGTGGGAACAATTGCTTCAGCTTCTTCAGTCCCCGGGTGATGAACAATGTCTCGTTTCTTCGTACCGGGGTGATAGATCTGTGTTCTTCTCCTTCTTTTCCTGGCGTGGCCCGGTGTTTCACTCAGTAGTCCTAGTTACAAAGCTTATTCCATGGGTAGATTTCAGGTACGTTGGGCGGGGTTTTTTTTTTTGGTTTTTTTTTTGGTTTGAGGGGGACCTGATAATAGGGGCCCGGTTTGGCTCCTGAAATGTTCCTCCTTTCTTGTGTTCTTTTGGTGAAGATTTGAGCGGGCTTGCACATTAGTTTATGGGGAAAGGGGTTTCGGGGCTTATGTTTGGGTAGCTTGAGGATGGGGTTGGGGGAAATTTTTGTTATGTGTTTTTTGACTTGACCTACCAAATAGGGGGGGTAGGCCTGTTGCAGTAGTCCCGTCCTTATGTTCGTCCCCTCAGTTTTATGGACTGGGAAGCCATTAGATGGGGAAAATGTTTTGAAATAAATTCCCAAAAGCTTCTCAAGGCCGTTACAGTTTTTGTTTTCTAAACCATTTAAAAAATAACTAAAATTAAAAAATTTCTATTTCATCAAATGGACTTTTAATACCTCCATGAAAATACTTTGATATCCATTTTTTTGGAAACTAGTATATTTAATTTAACCCCAAAAATGACGTTCACTTGAGTCATTTTCGAGTATTAATATTACTTCTAGTTCTTCCAAAAAATGTAAATATTTAAAAGTATTGTTTTTATGTGCTATGTAATCATGTCAAAGCTGCCCAAATTGGCCCACAAATTAGTGGCTATCATAATACAATTTGTGACCATATGCGAAGCTCGGGCTAAATGGACCCTTTAAAAAGTAAGTTGTTGGGGCCAATTTTGACCCAAACGTTCATTGGCGTTTGTCGTGTTATTTTTTTTCGTTCCGCCAGGGGGAAATGTGGCTTTTTTTTTATACGATTTTCTTAAAAATTCAATTTTTTTTCCTATTATGGATCCCCCACTGAGGTGTTAATTTTTTTGACATGGGGGCAAATTTTTTTCTGAAAAAGTTCATCAGTAAACTTTTTACTTTTTTATTTAATGCAAGAAATGTTGGCGCATGCTGTTGACTCTGGAATTAAAATATACTCATTTTACACAATGCTTTTTATCCATTCAGAAAACCCAAATTTGGTTTTTTTTAACAATTTGATGTATGATTATAAAAAGTGCTTTTTTTAGTCCTTTGTGCGTAAATTTTTTTAATCTTATGATCAAAATCTTGGCTCTTTAGGGTTTGAGAAATCCGAATGTTGCCCCAACAATCTTAAATGTTTTGCGTAAGTAAGAAATATGGGGCTCAGTGGGAAAACTAAATTTTTTTTAAATTTCCGTTATTTTATTTATATGTACAGTATAAAACAAAAAAAATTTCCTTACATTAATACAAAACTAAAAGAATTTGAGTTTCCAGGCTTAGTTAAGTATCGCTATTTCCCATCATACCGCTATTTGCCATTTAAAATGATCGTCTGATTTTTTCATCTTTTATTCATGAGTCTGTGTCTTGGTGAAAAAAGTTCACTGCTTTCATTAGACCCGTCCCTCGGGTTTGGGGAAAAGGCAAATGAGAATGGAAAAAATGAATTTGAGAGACGTATATGGTGTCTGGCTCTTCCGAAATTTTTGAAATCATCATTGTTTCTACCCAAGAACTTGCTCAGATGTTTTTAAATGGCACTTTCGTTAAAATAGGTATCATTTAGTAACTTCGGAATTGTGATCCCAGAAGACATTTTGCTTCAGTTTTTTCGTCGCAAGCGTGGGGGAAACCCCTCCCTTTATATAGAAAACCCCGAAAACCCGTTTTTTTGAAGTGTTTAATGAGGCCCTTTCTCAAATGTGGAGGTGAAAGAAATTGTCATTTTGGACGACTAATGCCTTGTGGCCTTCGTCACCCTTTCATCATTTGATTCTCAAAATTGGCCCGTACCCTTTAATTGATGATTCTTTTGTTTGACTGTTAACAGGCACAAAAACATCACTACTTTTTTTAAATCTTGCAGTGTCAAAAAAAAATATTACTCTTTTTTTCACCAAGATTTTCCACTGAAATTTATCTTTCATCATGACAAGTTTTTGCATCGTCATAGGGGGTTTTTTCAATTCTAGGAAGCCCAGAAGTAGATTTGGAGGGTGTTACCATCAGAATAAAACTCCTTCAAACTTGTTTTTCTGGGATGAATAAGCGAACACACATTGCAGGTCTATGCTTTCCAAAACTCGGGAAAAGTTTAAACAACATCGCAACAGTAACATGGTACGGGCGGGATTGAAAATCGGGTGTGGTTTAAAACCCAGACCGGCCGTTACCACTGGGCCGCTGGCTACAAAAGAACATTAGACTTCGTCAGTCACACAACATAAATACTGACTATTCCAATTTTTGTAATTTTTAGGCTATACTGACGCTTTGAAAAGAATAGAATCTTGTACTGGATGTAGTAAACGCCCCGGGCAATCCTCAAAGAAGTCGCTTGAGAGTTCTTGATGAAATTTTAAATCGGCACAAGTCGATAGGGGCACTTTGTGTCGCTAAATGTCGTTCCCGGTATTGACTCCCGCGGTTCGGAGGAACTGAGGTAGTGGCTTCTTTTCAACCCCAAAGGGAAAAACTCTAAACAGGATGGTGGTATGGAACGCACCAAAAAAAAAATGAAGATTATAAATTTAACTAGAAATTTTTCCGGGAACCCCTGGCTCAACACGTACATCCCGGGAACTAATAAGGCTTTGTAAAAAAGTTGCTTTATCCCAACAGTAACTGTCACACCAAAATAAAAATACACGGGATTTCAATTCACTAACACCGAGGAACTAATCAGAGAAAATCACAAAAAAAAATAATCTGAGTACCAGCAAGCTAAACCCAGATTGGGAACCCAGAATAATGCATAAAAGGAAGTTCAAAATTTAATTTTAACATCATAAAAGCCCCGGGAAAAAATTGCCCAAAAAAATTAACAGACATATTTTGGAAAAACAGTTATACACACCTGAATCCCACCAGGCCGGGAAACCTGAAATAAAGCTGCAAGAACTGAAAAAAAACATTTTCCCTTTAGGAAAAATTGATGATTTGATATAAAAAAGGGATTTAAAAATATACAAAACCCAGAAAAAGGTTTTACAAGTTATTTAAAAACATGAGATGTCTTAACAAAGGAAATACAATCTTACCGAGAGATCCCCAAAATTTAGAGCAAAAACTTAAGAGACGTATCAAACAGAAAAACAAAAAAGACCGAAAACCCCATACGGGAATAGCAAAAAAAATTTCTATCATCTGCAAAATTAAGCAAAGATACCGCAAAATTGATCATTAACAAGAGGAGGCTCATATACAGGGGATAAAAAATGATCGAATTTTAAAAAGATCAGTAATCTGTTTAGCCCCAGAAATCCAGCGGGACCCAAAGCCAAACAATCGACATTAGATTAATCCCATAGAAATAAAAAAAGAAATTGAAAGCGGGGCCCACAACTAGCACCTGGAAAAAATTCAGGGAATTTCCTTTTTTAAAAAAACAAAAAGTGTAATTTCCGGAATTTTGGGGGTTTGGGAACACAAGAAAAAAATTACCGACCAGAGCCCTCATTTCTCAAAAAAATTTTTAAAAGTGAGAGATGTAAAATTAAAAACTTTAGGAAAAGCAAATCGTAACCAACTTCCCCATCGCAGCTGCTGAACCACTATGACAGAATTACGGTGGCGGGGAAGAAAACCAAAACGGGGATTATACACGCGTTTTTTGAAAAGCGTTGGTTTGGGAGTTTACACAGCAAATGAGGGCCTAAGCATTACGAAAAAAAAATGGAAGAGGATTTTTAAGTAACCAACACACGAGCACAAACAAAGTAGTAAACAAGCAAATCCAGCTCAGTGAGTAAAAAATTCATTTCGCAACGCATTGTCCGGGACATATGCTCTTTTTTATCCTCACAGCAACATAGAAAAAATACTTCACTTTTGCATCAAATTTTTGAAACGACCTAAAATAACATGAAAATTACTTCAGGAAGACATGAAAAATTGTAGAAAATATAACAGTTTTTCCATGGCTAGAGAACATGGCTTCAGTGGTGATAAATCGACCCGCTGGGGTAGGAAAAAATGAACTAAAAAGGGGAATACATACTAACTAAGAGGTCGTCTAAGAACGAAAGGAACACGTGAAAGATTTGGGGAAAATTTACTCGCTGTAGCCAAAAGATGAGGGGGTGGAAAATGAGAAATTCAAAAAAAGGAAAATAATGCCAATATTACTTTTTTTTTTAAAATGCTTGACTCTCTGTTAGAATATTGGTCCTGTTGACACCCCAGTTCAGGTAGAAAAAATACAGACTGGAACATTTACAGAGACTTTGGGGGTCAAGTAGAGCCAAAAAAGTTTTAAAAATTACTGGGAACCCCTTCAGTTTAGTTTTAATATGTTTTCCATGGAGCGGAAAAGATAAAATAATATAAAAGAAAGAATTTGAGGGTCTTCCCCCAAATCCCCCACAAACCCTAAAAAAACGGAATGAGAGAAGGGAAAAGAGTGCAAAAAAACCCAGGAACAGTGGGCAGGGGGTACAATAAGAAACACAAACCCAACGCCCGTTGCCCAAATACCAAACCCCTTTACCAAACCAAAATAACACGGGGACAAGTGTAAGCTTCAAGGGGAAAAAAGGACAAGTATCTTCCCGATGCCAAGCAACAAGGCTGTGTGAATATGGGTCACGGGCTACCTGCAGGAAGCCTGGTTGGGGCAAGCACCAGAAAAGCCGGGCACAAGCTAGTTCGGGGAACAGAAAATCCTGGAACCCATCAAAGGTATAAAAAAGGGGCACAGTACTTAAAAATTCCACATTACTAAAAATCTCGTTTCGCACTCTGAAAAAATTGTATAAAAATTTTTGGAGTCATCATGCAGGCAGATTTTCAAAAACTGTTCCGGTAACTCCAATTTCTTAGATCAAAAGATTCACCAACAAAGCTCTGCAATTAAAGGGTAAAATAGAATTAACCCTTTAAATTTTAAAATCCTCAATAAAATTTTTTTGAAATAATAAAAATACAAGGTGGATAATTAACTTAAAAAAGTACGTTGGTATTGAATTTTTCTTTAATTTAAAAAAATTTTCATGAAGCTGATAATGTGCTGGGGGAGGTTATTACGAGGGGAAAAACCGTACTTTTTTGTAATTTGTTGGTATTAACTTGATTTAAACTTCGTAGACCCCACTTGATAAACCTTTATCTGAAAAAATACACACACCACACAGATAAAACAGACATGACCGCGCACCAACACAAACACACACCACACCCACACACACCACACCACACACACCACACAACACCACCAACACACAAAAAAAAAAAACTGGGGGACCCGGGGTTAACATGGAAGGCACGCAATGGGGCAGAGAAACCTAAGGGGAAAAACATCATGAGTCATGGGGGCGTTTCGAGGTTTTATAAACCTAGGTAATAAATACTGACAAATTGGTTTTGAAAGGGACCAAACAACAAAACATAAACATTAGAAAAAGTTTCTAATAAATATGTCAAGTTTTTGCTTACTTCTTTCTAAAACCAATTTACGAGTGTCAAGTGGGCGCCTTGTGGCAGATTCCACAGGGGTCAATCCCAGAAATGGTGCTGTTTATGGGATACAGAATGCTGACGGAAGAGATTCATAAGTGTCCTGTTTGCAGACAGAAAGTTAATGGGGGAATTTAATCGGAGGACGACCAGGCAAAAAATAAAAGGGAAAAAAAACCCCCCAAAAAAAAAAAGGCCCCTGGAGTTTAAACCCCCCAAAGAAGATTGGGTAGGGTAAAAAAAAACCGCTGAGTACAGTCTACGGGATCAGGAAATAGAAACCAATCAAGAAAAAGGAATTAGGGGGGAGTAAAAACCGGGGACTTTTCCCGAGGCGCACATCAACCAAATAAAATTGCATATTGGGCGCCAGCAAACCAAGAAAAGCATTCCGAAAACTTGGTATGGAACGTTCAAACCCTGTACATCGTGTACGCAGGCCCCTAAATTGGATATGGCACCATTTGGAACCCTACCTGGCCCGCACGTCAGGAAATTAAGAAAATGTAAAGTTTTCAGCGAGGGGTAGTCTCGGAGCTAAAGGGGGGGGTCCTACACAAAAATTAAGGGGAAAACGTTTACGACACGGGGGGACAGGGAAAATAGAGGGGATATGATAACGACATGAAACTTTTGGAAAAATCGACAAGTGGAAAGAGTTGTTCCGACATGGAAAACAAGCAACAAGGGTCATATTAAAATTAGGAAAGTATTGTTCATCACATAGTTGTCAGGAAGTGAAATATCTGGGAAAAAGATTGTGGATTAGGGTCCATACATGCTTTAAGAAGAGGTATGATAAATATTTGGAGTAGGGAGAGTGCCTATAGCGATAAATGAAGAGGCGGGGCCGGGGGCTGGGATCGACCCCTGCAACTAAAACGGTAGTGCAATTAGGCGAGTAACTTACAACAGCAATTCCTGAGCGCCCACAACCAAAAAAAAAGTGCAGCCCTAGTCGCCTGGGAAACCCACGAATAGTGTTCGACACCTCGTAAGGATTCGTTCAAGACTGTACTCGGTATTCAAACCAATTTGGAGTATGCATGCCAGTTTTGAAACCCACACCCGGCCTAGCACTCAAGAATTAGAGTGCAAAGGTTTGCAACAAGACTTGTCCCGGAAATAAGGGGATGTCCTACGAGGAGGGTTAAGTGAAAACGACCTACAACACTGGAGGGAAAGGGGGATAGGGGGGACTGATAACGACAAAAAAAAATACAAAGTTCACTATCATTTTCTTCCCCGCCCCTTACATCTGTGGCCTCAAACTGGATGCAAACTTTTACAATTTCCTCCTGATGCCGGACCTCACAAGAGTTTTTTTTATCAAAGCACCACTCGAAACAGGAGTGAATATTTTAAAAAGATAAAGAATGCAGACACGGATTCAGTAAAAATATAGATAGACACTTTCCGAATAGGAGAACTTGCGATCTTTCTTAAATACAACGTTCATCTTGCCCAAAAGGACAATGAAAATTTGGTATGCAATAATTCGCCAAAATCATTTTGAAAACCCAAAGAAAAAAATTATTTTACTGTGTTTTTTGATATTAAAAACTGTAAACAAATTAAAATGTATATTTGGGTTAGGCTAAATTAAATTGCTCTTTTAAAAAAGGTTAGGTAAGTTTTCTAAGAGCTTTTAGTGCAAAATTTTAAAAAAAAACATTAAGTTAAGAAAAAAATATACTTTAAACGTATAAAGAAAATTTTAGAAAGGCTTAATTTTAAAAAGAGTTTTTGCTAATTGAACATTTTAACATTTCGGCACGACATAAAATATATATATATTAATATAATTTAAAATTATAATATTTTATTATATAAATTTTATATATATTTATAAAATAATAATAGTGCTGAAGGCGGCTAGTGGCTCTTCCTGAGCTGTCCCTCCTGAAAGGGTGGGAGTGGCTCCCTTTCCTGAGCGGGCCCCCCTGAAAGAGCTGCGGCTGAGTGGCTCCTTTCCCCAGTGGACTCCTCTTCACACCTTAGCTAATGACCGACCTCGCCCCAACCCCCCCCCACGACCCCCCACCCACGACCCCCACCCACGACCCCCCCCCCTACACCCCCCCCCCCGACCCCCCCCCCCGACCCCCACCCATGACCCCCCCCACGACCCCCACCTGACCCCACCCATACCCCACCCCCGACCC
>NW_026466699.1:0-14058 GCF_026875155.1 Cherax quadricarinatus
TCGGTTCGGCCTCATTGAAGCGGGAAACAAGCTGTACTGCTTTTTGTAAACTAAAATCTTTTACAGAATGCGAAAAACTGCCTCCTTTATTTTTCCCTATCATATTCCTTCCCTTGCGAATTGCTCTCTGTTCCCTAGTTTGCTAAAGATTGATTTTTGCCAGCTCAAGTGCCAAGGACGCTGATTCACCCTGAGACAACCCAGCTGCACTATACTGACCATTTTGCTCCGTAGGTGTATCATCTTCCTCCTGCGAGAACATAGGAGTTTTTGCCCTAGCTCCCTTAGAGAGGAGGAGTCTGATGTGCCATCTCTTCTTCTATAAGTTTTGTCAGCAATCAGTGAACGCAGTTGCACAGCTGTGAGAGTGCGTTTGTATTTAATGCCAATGGAACGAGCAATTTGCCAACAACGCTGTAGGGACAATTTAGGTAGGTTATGCAAAGTATATGCCGACACCAGACGTCTGACTCGTCTAGGTGGCATAAGTTATTCGCTATGCACAGTACGATTGCAGAATACCCCAACGTAACACGTTAATTTGCAGAACACGCTTAGCTATGGACAGTACGATTGCAGGATACGCATACAAGCAAAGCCGACTGCAAAATTCTCCACACCGAACAGGCTAGTGACAACTGACATGCAAAATTTGTGAAGCAATGCCAGACAGCTACACTGTTCTAGAAGATTGACCATAGCGAAGCGAGCCACTGAACAAGCTAGTAGCGAGCTGTTGAACGATCACACAATAGCAAGGCTGACCATAAAGCAACTGACACGCAAAATTTGTAAAGCAATGCCAGACAGCAAGCTGCACAATGTTCCTGCTACGAGCTTCACCCTAAGCTCAACCGTTTCTCTAAGTCCAGCTCCAGCTCTCGGACAGGCTACCCATATTACAACCCAGGATTCCAAATGGCCTGTTATCCCGGTGTAATGGAGCAAAAATAAACACAGCAGAAAAAGTTTAGACTTATATTATCCTTACACCAATTTAGAACAGCAATATGTACACTATGTACAGTGATAAGAATAGTGCACTCCACGGTAAGCAAGGCAGAAATAGAAGCCACAAGATAGCAGACCGTGCTTCAACCAGCTCTAGAATGGGAATGACAAGGGCAGACAGGAGAGCGGTACCCACATAACCTCTGCGATTGCCCAAACCATCTTCTTATTGGCTAGAACCTGGTCACTAGTTGAACGACGGGGCCCCATCATCAACTCTTAGCAACCTGGTTCGCTGGTTGGGGGAGATAGCCTGTAAATGAGGGTGTGTACATGTGCCGAATAAAGGTTACGTACTCTTTGCATGCCACACCTGCATTACATAACCACAGTCCCCTGAGCTTCCCTGCATTACATAACCACAATCCCCTGAGCTTCCCTACATTACATAACCACAGTACCCTGAGCTTCCCTGCATTACATAACCACAGTCCCCTGAGCTTGACTACATTACATAACCACAGTACCCTGAGCTTCCCTGCATTACATAACCACAGTCCCCTGAGCTTCCCTGCATTACATAACCACAATCCCCTGAGCTTGACTACATTACATAACCACAGTACCCTGAGCTTCCCTGCATTACATAACCACAGTACCCTGAGCTTCCCTGCATTACATAACCACAGTACCCTGAGCTTCCCTGCATTACATAACCACAGTCCCCTGAGCTTCCCTGCATTACATAACCACAGTACCCTGAGCTTCCCTGCATTACATAACCACAGTACCCTGAGCTTCCCTACATTACATAACCACATTCCTTTGAGCTTCCCTACATTACATAACCACAGTCTCATGAGCTTCCCTGCATTACATAACCACATTCCTTTGAGCTTCCCTACATTACATAACCACAGTCCCCTGAGCTTCCCCACGTAGCATAACCACAGTCCCCTGAGCTTCCCCACGTAGCATAACCACAGTCCCCTGAGCTTCCGCAAGTACCATAACCACAGTCCCCTGAGCTTCCCCACGTAGCATAACCACAGTCCCCTGAGCTTCCCCATGTAGCATAACCATAGTCCCCTGAGCTTCCCCTCATAGCATAACCACAGTCCTCTGAGCTTCCCCACGTAGCATAACCACAGTTCCCTGAGCTTCCCCATGTAGCATAACCACAGTCCCCTGAGCTTCCCCACGTAGCATAACCACAGTCCCCTGAGCTTCCCCATGTAGCATAACCACAGTCCCCTGAGCTTCAGTACATGACTAGTACCAGAGTACCAGAATGGTAAATGAATCAAACAGAATGATAAATGAGTCAAACAGAATGGTAAATGAATCAAACGGAATGGTAAATGATTCAAACAGAATGGTAAATGAGTCAAACAGAATTGTAAATGAATCAAACAGAATGGTAAATGAATCAAACAGAATGGTAAATGAATCAAACAGAATATTAAATGAGTCAAACAGAATCGTAAATGAATCAAACAGAATTGTAAATGAATCGAACAGAATGGTAAATGAATCAAACAGAATGGTAAATGAATCAAACAGAATTGTAATTGAATCAAACAGAATTGTAAATGAATCAAACAGAATTGTAAATGAATCAAACAGAATGGTAAATGAATCAAACAGGATGGTAAATGAATCAAACAGAATTGTAATTGAATCAAACAGAATTGTAAATGAATGAAACAGAATGGTAAATGAATCAAACAGAATGGTAAATGAATCAAACAGAATTGTAATTGAATCAAACAGAATTGTAAATGAATCAAACAGAATTGTAAATGAATCAAACAGAATGGTAAATGAATCAAACAGAATTGTAAATGAATCAAACAGAATTGTAAATGAATCAAACAGAATGGTAAATGAATCAAACAGGATGGTAAATGAATCAAACAGAATTGTAATTGAATCAAACAGAATTGTAAATGAATGAAACAGAATGGTAAATGAATCAAACAGAATGGTAAATGAATCAAACAGAATTGTAATTGAATCAAACAGAATTGTAAATGAATCAAACAGAATTGTAAATGAATCAAACAGAATGGTAAATGAATCAAACAGAATGGTAAATGAATCAAACAGAATTGTAAATGAATCAAACAGAATGGTAAATGAGTCAAACAGAATGGTTAATGAGAAAATGTTACCTAAATGTAATTCAAGTTTTTAATGAGAATAATATTGTAAAATATTTAAGGTAATCGTCTGCTACTTAGAAATTATTGCTTCAGTAAGCAGTTTTTCATTTTGTTCAAATTTCTTTCATAATAAAAAAGGAAATTGGGAAATCTCGATGCCAAAATCCCGGCGTCCAACTCTATGTAAGACTGACCTGAGCTTTTTTTAATTAAGCAAGTAATTTAAGCAAGTTAAAAACTAAGTAGGTTAGTCTATGTATAAGTAAGGAAAATTGATTTTTTTATTCATGTTTTTGAGGAATACAAGAATTAAATAATTACACAGAAATATAGACGAATTGAAATATATTTAAATTAAGATTTACCACTGAAGTCAAATACTAATATATTTCCCAATGATGTCAGACACTAATATATTTCCCAATGAAGCCAGACACTAATATATTTTACAATGATGTCAGACACTAATGTATTTCCCAATGATATCAAACACTAATATATTTATAAATGATGTCAGAAACTAACATATTTCCCAATGAAGTCAAGCACTTATATATATGCCAATGATGTCAGACACTAATATATTTCCCAATGATGTCAGACATTAATATTTTTCCCCAATGATGTCAAGCACTAATATATTTCCCAATTGTGTCAGACATTAACATGTTTCCCAAAGATGTCAGACACTAATGTATTTCCCAACGATGTCAGACACTAATATATTTTACGATGATGTCAGACACTAATATATTTCCCAATGAAGTCAAGCACCAATATATTTCCCAATGATGTCAGACACTAATATATTTACCAATGATGTCAGACACTAATACATTTCTCAATGATGTCAAGCATTAATATACTTCCCAATGATGTCAAGCACTAATATGTTTCCCAATGATGTCAAGCACTAATATGTTTCCCAATGATGTCAGCCACTAATATATTTTCCAATGATGTCAGATAGTAATATATTTGCCAGTGAAATCAAACACCAGTTTGAATAATAGAATTATCACACTGGTAACTACCCGATCACACTGTTCCTAGCTCCGATTAACCCAACAGAAGTCTTCCTTATTATCAACACACTAAAAAACGAGACAGGAGATTTAAATACCTTACCACCCTTCATATACACAAAAGCTTCACAAGCACTTTCTCCAATCATTGCAACACTCTTTAACAAATCCATTGAATTCTCTACCTTTCCTACAGTTCTCAAAATAGCAAGGGTCACCCGATCCATAAAGGAGACCACACAGACTTGAATAACTATAGGCCAATATCCAACTTACATCTCTCTCTAACATCTTCAAAAAATTAATTCATAAGCTATTCTATTCCTACCTCATCTCCCACAACATACTCAACCCCTGTCAATTTGGGCTCAGGCCTAATAAAAATACGAATGATGCTATTATACACATGCTAGAACACATATACACTGCATTAGAGAAAAAAGAAGTCCCACTGGGGATCTTCATTGACTTACGTAAAGCTTTTGATACAGTTGACCATGACTTACTCCACATAAAATTGTCACACTATGGTATAAGAGGGCACTCCCTCAACTACCTCAAGTCATACCTCAGCAACAGAAGTCAATATGTGTACACAAATGGAGCAAACTTTTCTGCACAGCCCATTACAGGTGGTGTGATGAATGATTTTGAAAACCGACAGGTTGATTACCTCAAACTTCTCCTCTCCTCGCCCATTTCTGCTTTGTATTGGACTGATGAAGTCACTGTGTAGCAAAACGTTTCTTCAATAAAGATTCCAATGTGTTGAATAAGTGTCTCAATTCTTCAACTTGTCGGTTTTCAAAACCATTCATCACATCTGTCAGACACTGCAACATCATGGGATCTTGGTACAAAGACTTCAACGCTAGTCCAACCTTTGGACGACGACCCACTTACACTAGTGGTAGGTCCCACTGTGATCCCACCTCCTCCTGCTTCGACTCATCTCACTGCAGTATATAAGCCACCTCTCTGGCTCTATGCTGCACTTCCTACAAGAGTGATGGACTGAACACATCGATTCCAGGTTGAGGGACTGATTACCTCAAACTCCTCTCCTTCACTTCACTTCACTTCTTGACCAGAGCTTTGGTAAGATGGGTAAGGATAGAAATATTGGAAAAGGATGGGAGAGGGGGAGAGAGGAAGGATTTAAAAGGTAAGTGGCCCAACCACTTTGGTGTAATTTAAAAAGTGTATGTGGAATAATAAGATATTCTTGAAGGGGTATAATACTAACCAATCAGAGTCTCATATATATAACAGATATATAAGTACATGACTCTGAATTGGTAGTAAATATACAAGTTGCAATTGCCAATTTTTTTTTTCTTTTTTTTGCGATTGCACAACGGATATTTTAGCGACAATGAAGGGAATAATTTCGTGGCCAGTTCATAAAGAATTACTTTTCACATCAGCTTCTTACAAGGTGGTGTCCCGCCATAGTAAATGTAGCATAATTTTAACAGTAGAATGTTGTACAATATATCTCCCTAATTGGGGGGCGATGATTTTCTTAGTAAACATAGAAGGGTTTTGGTGTTACCCAATCATCTTCATTTGCAGGATGTTGCTCAATATCATTGGTCGATGGTAATCGTCTTTATGGATAAAACGACGGACCCTCTGTGGGAGAGTCATTCTTTGAGTCTTGTGAGGAGGAGTATTGATGATATAATTCGTGGTATTTTCAACTTGTAGAGGATATTCTCTATCTGGCATGTAGAGTTCTTGCATTGCATAGAGTTGTTTCTTTTTCAGGGTGTCAAGGTGTACATTTAAGGCAGTAATATCTTGTTGTACGTGTAAATCTGCCATTTTAACTCTGTCTCTCCTACTGGTACCCGTAATGAAGCGGAGAGCTCTATCTGGACCCGTTGCAACCGTAGCATGTTGGCCTTTGTTGTTAATGACATTGGGACACATGGGTATTCGAGTATAGGTCTTATTATCATTTTATACAGATGTTTTTTAACATGTGGAGGGGCTTGATTGAATCTAAAGAGACTGCTAAGACCGGCTTTGGCTATGTTGATCTTTTTAGTTACATGAGGTGTTGAGTGGAGCAGCCTGTTTATTTCATATCCCATGATCTTGTTAGGGTTTCTAATGGCTACAGGTGTACCTTTGATGGAGATACCCTCTTTATCTTCGATGGTTGATGCAAAACATCCTATCGTGCTAACCAGGACTTTGTCAGGGTTAGTCGTAAATCTCCATTTCTTTTCCTAATTAGATGTTCGACGAAGTTCAATATTCATTTTTTCTATGACTCTCTCATGCTTGTATTTTCCTGTTACTTCTTACCCATTTCTACTTTGCATTGGACTGATGAAGTCATTGTGTGGCGAAATAAATAATTACAAATATAAAACTTAAGCTCAATAATGACCAGGTTTTCACTACATAGTTAACAATCGTCAGCTGAGGAATAACATCACAGAAGTAGCAAAATGCTGCGCTACATTTTCTTTTGTAATACCTGGAGTATACCTGAAATATACCTAGAGTATACCTGGAGTATACCTAGAGTATACCTGGAGTATACCTTTAGTATACCTGGAGTATACCTGGAGTATACCCGGAGTATACCTGGAGTATGCCTGGAATATATCTGGAGTATACCCGGAGTATACCTAGAGTATATCTGGAGTATACCTCGAGTATACCTCGAGTATACCCGGAGTATAACTGGAGTATACCTAGAGTATACCTGGAGTATCTCTGGAATATACCTACAGTGTACCTGGAGTATACCTGGACTATATTCCTGGAGTATACCTGGATTATTTCCAGAATATACCCGGAGTATACCTGGAGTATACCTGGAGTACACCTAAAGTATACCTGGAGTATGCCTGGAGTATACCTAGAGTATACCTGGAGCATACCTAGAGTACACCTGGAGTATACCTAGAGTATACCTGGAGTGTACCCGGAGTATACCTGGAGTAACCTGGGGTATATTAAGAGTATCCATTTATACCTGGAGTATAAATGGAGTAACCATTTATACTCCAGATATACATAGAGTATACCTGGAGTATAAATGGGTTATAGGCAGAGTATAACAGGAGTATACCTAGAGTATACCTGGAGTATGCCTGGAGTACACCTAAAGTATACCTGGAATATACCTAGAGTATACCTGGGGTATACCTGAGGTATACCCCAGGTATACCTGGAGTATAACTGGAGTAACCATTTATACTCCAGATATACATAGAGTATACCTGGAGTATAAATGGGTTATAGGCAGAGTATAACAGGAGTATACCTAGAGTATACCTGGAGTATTCCTGGAGTACACCTAGAGTACACCTAGAGTAAACCTAGAGTATACCTGGAGTATACCTGAAGTATACCTGGAGTATACATAGAGAATACCTGGAGTATACATGGAGTATACCTGGAATATACTTTGAGTATACCTAAAGTATATGTGGAGTTTACCTGAAGAACACCTGAAGTATACCTAGAGTATACCTGGAGCATACCTAGAGTATAATTGGAATATACCTGAGTAAACCTGAAGTATACCTGGAATATACCTGGAGTATACCTGGAGTATACCTGAAGCATACCTAGAGTATACCTAGAGTACACCTAGAGTACAACTAGAGTATACCTAGAGTACACCTAGAGTACAACTAGAGTATACCTGGAGAATACCTCAAGTATATCTGGAGTATACATAGAGTATACCTGGAGTATATATAGAGTATACCTGGAATATACTTTAAGTATACTTACAGTATACCTGAAGTATACCTGAAGTATACCTGGAGTATACCTAGAGTATACATAAATTACACCTAAAGTAAACCTGGAGTATGCCTGGAGTATACCTAGAGTATACCTGAATATACCTGGAGTATACTTGGAGCATACCTAGGGTATACCTAGAGAACACCTAGAGTACACCTAGGGTATACCTGGAGCATACATAGAGTATACCTGGAGTATACCTTTAGTACACCTAAAGTATACCTGGAGTATACCTGGAGCATACCTAGAGTATACCTGGAGTATACCTGGAGCATGCCAAGAGTATACGTGGAGTATATCTGGAATATACCTGGAGTATACCTGGAGTATACCTGAAGCATACCTAGCATACCTATCTGTGTAGTTTGCAGCCAAACAAACAAACGGGCTTCCACATGGATAAACTGTCATTTTGCGAAAATTGGTGTCACGCCCCTTGTGCAGATATCCAAGAACTATCTACAAGCAGTATTAAATCAGGGAAGTGTTTTTGGGTATGCCCAAATGAGATCAATCTGTGGACTAAAATCACGTTGGTATTAAAAGAGGATAACATCAACGCTGCCTTCATAGACAACCTGGAAGCATTCTATAACAGATGGGAAAATAAAAAGTCTGGGCTGGATGGTATCGCCCTTGATGCTGGCCATGTAGTCAAAAACTGTAAGGCTGGAGGTGCTGTCCTGGTAGACAGTTACTGTGAGGCTGGAGGTGCTGTCCTGGTAGACAGTAACTGTGAGGCAGGAGGTGCTGTCCTGGTAGACAGTAACTGTGAGGCTTGAGGTGCTGTCCTGGTAGACAGTTACTGTGAGGCTGGAGGTGCTGTCCTGGTTGACAGTTACTGTGAGGCTGGAGGTGCTGTCCTGGTAGACAGTAACTGTGTGGCTGGAGGTACTCTCCTGGTAGACAGTAACTGTGAGGCTGGAGGTACTGTCCTGGTTGACAGTTACTGTGAGGCTGGAGGTGCTGTCCTGGTTGACAGTTACTGTGAGGCTGGAGGTGCTGTCCTGGTAGACAGTAACTGTGAGGCTGGAGGTGCTGTCCTGGTAGACAGTAACTGTGAGGCAGGAGGTGCTGTCCTGGTAGACAGTAACTGTGAGGCTGGAGGTACTGGCCTGGTAACAGTAACTGTAGGCTGGTGGTGCTGTCCTGGTAGACAGTAACTGTGAGGCTCGAAGTGCTGTCCTGATAGACAGTTACTGTGAGGCTTGAGTGCTGTCCTGGTAGACAGTTACTGTGAGGCTGGAGGTGCTGTCCTGGTAGACAGTAAACTGTGTGGCTGGAGGTACTCTCTGTAGACAGTAACTGTGAGGCTGGAGGTACTGGCCTGGTAGACAGTAACTGTGAGGCTGGGGGTGCTGTCCTAGTAGACAGTAACTGTGAGGCTGGAGGTGCTGTCCTGGTAGACAGTAACCGTAAGGCTTGAGGTGCTGTCCTGGTAAACAGTAACTGAGGCTGGTGGTGCTGTCCTGGTAGGCAGTAACTGTGAGGCGGGAGGTGCTGTCCTGGTAGACAGTAACTGTGAGGTGGGAGGTGCTGTCCTGGTAGACAGTAACTGTGAGGCTGGAGATGCTGTCCTGGTAGACAGTAACTGTTAGGCTTGAGGTGCTGTCCTGGTAGACAGTAACTGTGAGGCTGGTGGTGCTGTCCTGGTAGACAGTAACTGTGAGGCTGGAGATGCTGTCCTGGTAGACAGTAACTGTGAGGCTTTAGGTGCTGTCCTGGTAGACAGTAACTGTGAGGCTTGAGGTGCTGTCCTGGTAGACAGTAACTGCGAGGTTAGAGGTGCTGTCCTGGTAGACAGAAACTGTATGCACGCAGGAATGCATATTAGTGGCCTCGAGGGAGACAGGAGTTTTAGTGGGAAAACAAGTGTACTCAAGGACAAGATAAAACCAATATTACAAACTAGTAATACCACAGGAGGCTGGTGGTGCTGCCCTGGAAGACAGTAACTGTGAGGCTGGAGATGCTGTCCTGGTAGACAGTAACTGTGAGGCTTGAGGTGCTGTCCTGGTAGACAGTAACTGTGAGGCTTGAGGTGCTGTCCTGGTAGACAGTAACTGTGAGGTTAGAGGTGCTGTCCTGGTAGACAGAAACTGTATGCACGCGGGAAAATGCATATTAGTGGCCTCGAGGGAGACAGGAGCTATAGTGGGGAACAAGTGTACTCAAGGACAAGATAAAACCAATATTACAAACTAGTAAATACCACAGGAGTTAGCAAACAAGGGGACTCCACTAGCAATAGTGAGGATATATTACCAGAAGCAACTGGTGAGACCTCCATTGTTAGTAGTAGTGAGGATAGGAATGAGACAGGAAAACATGCACCAACAGGGAATACAGTCACAAAAATCCAAGACAAATGGAAACCAAGCCTGTGCAAATATTATGCACTTGGTATCTGAAGGCATGGGATAACTGGAAAAACAGATGGGACGTGCAATTTTAACCACCCTAGAAAATGCCGTGCCTATATGACAACAGGAAAATGCAAACTCACTGTCTGTAAGCTTTTTCATCCTGAAATGTGTCCCTCTCCAGTACAGGAAAGACAGTGCTATAACTTAAATTGCCAGGCACACCATCTAAAGGGGACAAAAAGATACCAAACATCCAGACCATGGGAAAACCTGGGTAGCCACAGCCACTCAAGAGGGAGAGGTTTTTTGTGCCAGGAAGGAAAAAAACTGGCAGGAAATGGCAGAAATCGTACGCCAAATCCAGTCATTCCTGGAGTGTAACCACAGTCGATGACCTCCATTCCAAACCAACAGATACAGACACTAGTGCCGGAAAAAAATTCCCTCCCCCCAGTACCACCAACCCGATGACATTCTTCTTTGCAAATATACATGGTCTAAAGCCAGCAACGAACAACAAAATACCTTAAATCCGTGGACTGCTTGCAGAGGCAAATGCAATGTTCGCGGCTTTCACAGAGACCCATATAAAGGATCACTTGGACAACGAAATATGGATCCCAGGTTACAACCTATACAGATGCGACAGAGTGAACAGGCAAAAGGGGGAGGTTTGGCCTGTATATCGCAGAGTCACTTATTTACACAGAACTGCTAAATGCCTCAAATGATGCAGTTGAAGTATTAGCAGTAAAGATCGAGAACCAAAATCTAATAATTCCAGGAACAGCTCTTAAGAATTGACCACTGTCTGGAAAATCTTCAAGCTCCTGCCCCCAACGTCTTGCTTCTGGAGGATTTCAACTTAAGGCACCTGAAATTAAGGAATATAGCAAATAATGTTGTTGCAGTGATAACACCAGGAGGCAGCTCAGACGAGAACTCTCACACACACGAGCTTTTAAATCTGCACAAAATTCAACTTAAACCAGGAAATAATAGAACCTACTAGACTGGAGAATACAATGGACCTCATCTTCACTAACAATGATGATCTGATACGAAATGTCACCATATCAAAAACAATATACTCGGATCACAACATAATCGAGGTTCAGAAATGTATGCACGGAGTGCCAAACCGACAAAATGGAATCAGTCATGAGAGAGCCTTCACCAGATTCAACTTCAATAACAAGAACATAAAGTGGGACCAAGTAAACCAAGTCCTAAATCATATAAGCTGGGAAGATAGACTAAGCAACACAGACCCCAACTTATGCCTAGAAGAGATTAACTCTGTGGCACTCGATGTATGCTCAAGGCACATTCCTTTAAGAAAAAGGAGGAGTATATGTACAATGGAAAGAGACAGGCGCTCCCTTTACAGACGACAGAAAAGATTAACAGAGTGGCCAAAAGAGGCTAATATATCTGCAATGCGTAGGGAGACACTGGTCAAAGAAATAGCAAACATAGAACTTAAGCTAAAGGAATCTTATAGGAGTCAGGAATCGCGGAATGAACTAAAAGCCGTAAATGAAATCGAAAGAAACCCAAAGTATTTCTTTTCTTATCCCAAATCAAAGTCGAGAACAACATCCAGTAATGGGCCCCTACTTAAACAAGATGGGTCCTACACAGATGACAGCAAGGAAATGAGTGAGCTACTCAAGTCCCAATATGACTCAGTTTTTAGCAAGCCGCTAACCAGACTGAGAGTCGAAGATCTAAATGAATTTTTTATGAGAGAGCCACAGAATTTCGAAACACAAATCTTTCTGATGTTATCCTGACACCAAATGACTTCGAACAGGCGATAAATGACATACTCATGCACTCTGATCCAGGGCCAGACTCGTGGAACACCGTGTTCATCAAGAACTGCAAGAAGCCCCTATAACGTGCTTTAACATCCTATGGAGAGGGAGCATGGACATGGGGTTCGTCCCACAGATACTAAAAACAACAGACATAGTCCCACTCCACAAGGGTGGCAGTAAAGCAATAACAAAGAACTACAGACCGTTAGCACTAACATCCCATATCATAAAAATCTTTGAAAGGGTCCTAAGAAGCAAGATTGCCACCCATCTAGATACCCATCAATTACACAACCCAGGGCAACATGGATTTAGAGCTGGTTGCTCCTGTCTGTCCTAATTACTGGATCACTACGACAAGGTCCTAGATGCACTAGAAGACAAAACGAATGCAGATGTAAAATACACAGACTTTGCAAAAGCCTTCGACAAGTGTGACAATGGCATAATAGCACACAAAATGCGTGATAAAGGAATAACAGGAAAAGTTGGTAGATGGATCTCTAATTCTTCACAAATAGAACACAAAGAGTAGTAGTCAATAGAGTAAAGTCTGAGGCGGCTACGGTGAAAAGCTCTGTTCCGCAAGGAACAGTACTCACTCCCATCTTGTTTCTCATCCTCATATCTGACATAGACAAGGATGTCAGCCACAGCACCGTGTCTTCCTTTGCAGATGACACCCGAATCTGCATGGCAGTGTCTTCCATTGCAGACACTGCAAGATTCCAGGCAGACATCAACCAAATCTTTCAATGGGCTGCAGAAAACAATATGAAGTTCAATTAGGAGAAATTTCAATTACTCCAATATGGTAAACATGAGGAAATTAAAACTCATCAGAGTATAAAACAAATTCCAGCCTCACAGTAGAGCGAAAAACTAACGTCAAAGACCTGGGAGTGATCATGTAGGAGGATCTCACCTTTAAGGACAATAACATTGTACCAATCGCATCTGCTAGAAAAATGTCAGGATGGATAATGAGAACCTTCAAAACTAGGGATGCCAAGCCCATGATGACACTCTTCAGGTTGCTTGTTCTATCTAGGCTGGAATATTGCTGCACATTAACAGCACCTTTCAAGGCAGGTGAAACTGCTGACCTTCATGGCACACATAACTGAGATAAAACACCTCAATTACTGTTAACGCTTTAAGGGGTGGATAAATGGTAACACATCGACTCCTTTATTTTTCAACCGATTACGTTAATTTTTGGTGTACTATTAGAAGCTTATATCTAGTATCCTGTGCTGAAGTTTCAAACATATCGGCCAAAAAGGAAATGAAATATGCAAAATTTACGAAAAATTACATTTGGCAGTCGGGGGTGACTCAGTGGTACTTGGAAAAGTGGTTTTGACACTTGCTGCTGATAGAACACTTCTAATTCCATCACGAAACGTGAACGAATTCGAAAATAAACCTTATCTTCATGCTAAAAAAAAATAAAGTTTCATAACTTTTTGACATTTTGGAAGATATCGGTCTTGTTGCCCACATAAATCTAAAAATGTTTGGGAAACTTCAGAAAGGAACACGGCCACTAATAAAGCAATCAATCTTCTATGTTTCTTGTGAAAATCAAGTCAATTCATTCATAAATAAGGATGGTCCCTGCCTAAATAGGTAAATAACTTACTTCCGAGATATAGGCCGCAGTGCGCGGCACCCCAGGTGCTCGGGAAATTTTTTTTTCCCCGAAAAATTCGCTTTCTTTTACACTTTTTCCGTTCCCTACGGGTGTTTATTACAGTTAACCATTGTAAATGTCCGTTTTCTCTCATCACTGATGAGAGAATGGATCCTTTCACCTTCAGGGGATATACCAGTATTACAACCCAGGATTTCAAATGGCCTGTTACCCCGGGTGTAATGGGAGCAAATAAACACAGTAGAAAAAGTTTAGACTTATTTTATCCTTCACCAATTTATAAAAGCAAATTTC